>JAVXUO010000168.1:0-194289 GCA_033065855.1 Escallonia rubra | reverse complement strand
TTTTTAATTACACTAAACTACACTTTTTTATTTTTCCGTTCGAAGAATTAACAGAAGTAAGAAAATGACGCTAATACCCCTGAGAAACAAGTTAATTTACCCCTCCCTCCCCCTCTCTCTCTCTCTCTCTCTCTCTCTCTCACACACACACACACACACGAAGCCAAGTAAGCAGCGCCGCAAGCGCGCCCCTGCCCCATCACGGTCACCGCCCAGGCTGATGCCGCCTCCATCACCGCCGAGCAGACCTGCTCCATCTTCGAGCAAAAGCCCGTCTCCCTCTCCTCCGAGTTCACTGCAGATCCAATCACAGCACTCACGGCTTGCCTCCTCGCTCGAACAGCTCCTCGCCGAGCTTGCCCAGCTCCAGGCCGACAAGCACCAAGGCCATCTCCAATCGGTAATCCATGACAACGGTGTTTGTGTCAAATCTGGTTCAGATCCTTGCCTTCCAGTTCAGATCCGATTGATCGCCGAAGATGTCCGAGGTGGACGAGGAGTCCAAGCAGGAGTCTTACACCGTGGTTCGCGACGGTCCGGCGAGTGCCCCATCGTCAACCGCAACCTCAACCCAAAAACGGTGGCCACAAAATCTGCGGGGAGAGCTTGAAACGTCCGGAGCAGCTGCCGGCGAAGGACGACAACAGTTAAGCCGCCGGAAAGAGCACCGAACAAACGCCGTACACCGCAAACAGGCCTGCCGGTGCCCAAATCCCGGCCAACCTTGCCAAAACGGGAGCTGTAATGCCTCCACGAACAGCCCTCTCAGCCCGAACATAAACACCACGAACCGTTATCCTAGGTGCATTTCTAGTTAAACGCAAACCCTGATATCCGCCTCCTTCCCTCAGATCAAAACCCACCATGATGCTCTGATTATCTCTAGAACAGCAGATCTGAAAAAAGAAAAAAAGTTCAGATTTGGCATTGCTGGGCGTATGAGTAGACACGAAGCGCATGGTGATGCGTTGTCAGATCTGATCAGGTCCTCTCCAAGGACGCCTTGAAGGTAACAATTAAAGTTTTAATACATCTTTATGCTCTTGCTTGATTGCCTATTATATGCCTTTCTTTGCTACATTCATTGATTCTTAGGACATTAGAGCATGCGGATCCGATTAGATTGGACATCGTACTTGATCTAGAGGTGCTTAACTTTAAAACTCTAAAGAGAAATCACCTTTCTTCAATGGAACATTTTGACTTCTCATTCTAATATGACACGTGAAGAAAGACAAAAAATCGATTGACATACTCTGTTATAGTTATAAGAGGCGTTTTGCTTTTGACGATTGACTGCTAATTTACAATCAATCCCATCATCTCGATCTAGTGGGATCTCCACCGACGAACTTGTCACATATAAACAATTTAAACCAAGTCTTATCTAGAGTGAGAAGAAAATTAACAAAAAAAAAATTGATTTTAATAATATTCCCAAAAAGGCAAACTAGACGTCACATATAGGTGGCAAACATAGTAGAATAAATTGCATGGTCTGGGATCATTGGCACAGACCATTTAAGATTGTTGGATATGCTGCAAAAAAGATTTCCTGCCCCTTTTTGCTCATGCATCTATCACCTTAATTCCCTCTAGTTTGATGGTTAGGACCAATAGTTCAAGACCATTCGGTATTCGCTCCAAAATAAGATTCGATATTGTTTTATTAACTGATATGAATCAGCATGTGGTTAGCCGAGCAATTGAAGACTTGTTATTTTTGTTAACGGCCTTAAACTTGATGAATTGAGATAGCTGTTATACCAAAACTAGGCGCAAAGGACCAATCAAAAAGGATGAGAGAGATTTTACAGTACACTCGTATAGCATTACCAGCACCTCCTCCCGTATGTTTTTTCGAAACAACATAAAATGTAGCCATTGCATTGTTAGTTTCATTATATGCTCCCAAGGCTAAAGTAAATACTCCCTCTGTCCCAAACTAAGGCTACGTTTGACGCATTTTTTTTTTCCTTTTTTTTTCAGTTTTGGAAATTAGAAAAAAAAAAAGTGCATTTGGTAATTATTTTTTTTTCCTTCTCCAATTTAAAAAACCAGTTTTTAAACTGAAGAGTAAAAAAAAACTCCAAAAACTGGTTTTCTTTTTCACTTTTGGTTTTTTTTTTTAGACCACCACCACCACCCTTCCACCGCCGGCAGTCTCCTCAGCTGACCACCGCCGGCCGCCGGCGACCACCGCCGGAGACTGTCGGCAGCCACCTCCGGCCGCCGGTGACTGCCGATAGCCACCGCCGGCCGCCGGCCACCACCACCACCACCGTTGACCANCGCTACGCTACACCACTACCACCGCAAACCACAAAAAAAAAAGTCAAAATAAAAAGGGTTACCAAACACAAAAAAAAAAACTAAAAAAGGATTATCAAACACCCACTTGTTTTTGTAAAAAAAATAAAATTAAACTACTCTTTAAAAATCGAAAAAAAAAAAAAAAAATTTTGTCAAACGAACCCTAATTATAAGTATATATGTTAAATTTTCTTCTGTTGCAAAATAGTTGTTGTGAACAGTTATATAATGCACAATAATCATCATTTTTCTCTAGAACTAACCTTTCTACTCGTAACATAAGTGGCTTTTGGTCTTCTGTTTAAGGCACTGTTTGTTTCACAGAAATCATCTTGCGGAAAAGCTTTTACGCATTTTTCCTGTGTTTGGTTCTTCTATAAGATTTTTTAACGAAAAATGATTCGCGATCACACTTTTTTTGAATTACAAAATGTCGGAAAACTATTTACAGATTAAAACTTGGTAAGTCATTTTTCGGATCACTAAACCCCCCCCCCCCACCCACCCACCCACCCACACCAACACCCCCCCAACACACCCCCCACACCCAGACATACAACCCCCCCCCCCCCCCCCTCACCCACACACAGAGCGATGCCCAAATAGCTAAAACATTGGGAAGCATATATATTTTTTTGGTATATGTATTTTTATCATTTTCCGTGCAACGCCCAAACAGCATAAAATGAAATTCATGAAAATATTTTCAGGAACTGTTATTTTTCAAAAAGTATATTCCGGAAATCGCTTTCTGTGAAGTATTTTTCGTGAAACAAATCGGGAGGGCATAAGATCAAAAAATGAAATCTAAGCATTAACTTTTATTTTAATTTCAAGGTGCATTAACTAAACTGTTAATATATAAAAAATAAACTATTTATATTGCAAAAAAGAGACCTTGTGAGTCTCATATATAGGCACACAACTTTCACGTACTGGTGATAAATATTATGCTGCCGGATATCCTTTCTGGACATGCTTTAGCTGTTTCGCAGTTACTTACTTGGCTCTTATCTCAAAAATTATCACATTCAAATTTTTACTTGTCTAATCTACAAATGTTATCTCAGCTGATATATGATATGTATACCTCTGCATGTGGCTACGATCTTTTTTGACTTGTGTAAAAGTTAGTTAAGTTGTGCATGCTGTTTATATTTGGCGAAGTTTGGTTAGAGGACAGGATCTTGACTTTTGATCTGGCATGCCAGACAACCCATGGTAGCTATTTTGTACATGGAGAATAGTTAAACAATTTTGTTGATCAACTCCGATGAAGGTAGCTATGTGGTTTTTTGATGTGGGTCCTGTGGATGTGCCCTTGGGTTAAGATATTTTGTTTAGTTACTTTTTGGGCAATTGGCAACTTGAGCAACATATTTAGTTTATGCTAATAATATATGGGATCTGGACCTACACTATTAACCCTCAAAATCAGGACATGATCATCTCCTGTTGGCATTTTGGATTGGCAAACACGATTGTTTTGTGTTCAGATTTAATTAGGTGTATACTTTGGGATTGGAAATGATGACCTTTTCCATTGATTTTGATCTTCCATGATACATGAAGTAAACTACTTTAAATCAAGAGTGAGATTATCGTTTTCTTTTTTTTGGGTACGAACTTGCCACATCTTTGTTCAATCCAGCCGACATTTCTATACTTAAACCTACATGTTTGACAAAGACAATAAAAGAAATCAGGTAACACCTGGAGCAGTCCTCTCCCATTCTTACATCTTCACGTTATTTAAATGCAAAAAGAAAGCAATAAGTTAATCACACAGGTGAGTGATTAACCTTTGTATTATCCAATAAATTCAAGGAATCACAACCCTTTTCATCAACAAGTTTCTCTTCATCTTCAATGCTTCTGTCGCCATCAACAGTGATAGTCCCGGTGAGCTCTTTCGCTCTCTCGGCCTGATGGTCCCAATCCGTCCAAGCCAAGGCCGCCATCATGGTCACAACACACGAGCCCTGCGCGGCCAAGAGACCGAGCCATAGTCCCTTGAAGTCATACCCCAAATAGAGAGCCAAACATATTGCCACTGGCATTCCCACAAGGTAAAAACATCCTAAATTGATGTTTGCACCCATTTTTGGACGAGCGGTTCCTCTTAAAACCCCACAACCTGTTGTTTGTGGGCAGTTCCCTAGCTCGCAGAGTCCAATAATTGGCAAAACGGTTGACGTTAACGCGATAATTTCCTTGTCTCGCGTGAACATGCTAGCCCATACATTTCTTACCATAATGGCAAAACAAAGCGCAAAAAACCCTAGGATAAAGCTCGAAGAGATACCTACAATGGCGGCGACTTTTGCTTTCTTGGGCGAGTTAGCACCGAGTTCATTTCCAATCCTCGTGGATACGCCAAAACTCAAAGAAGATGGGAAAATGTAGATCAAAGACGTGGTCTGAATTAATATCCCCATTGAAGCAACAGTTGCTTGCGGATTAAGAAACAACCCGCACGACAGAATCATGATTTCGTAACACCACCATTCGAGACAGACGGAGATACAGCTCGGAACAGCTAAATCCAAGAGCGATTTCCAACCCTTGAGACACTCCAAGGAAATGCCACTCCAAGTTTTCTTATATGCACCGGAGACTAGTATGTAGGCGATCAACGATCCAACCAAATTAAAGTTAGTCCAAACGCCACTTAATGCCACGCCTTTGATTCCAAGATTGAGCACCGAAACAAGAAAATAATTGATTGGTATATGGAGAAGAACAGCCAAACTTGCACAATATGTTAATGGCAATGTCATGCATTGTGTTCGAAGGTAGATACGTAAAGGGTGAAGAAGTGAGAGAGAGAAGAGGTCGGGGAGAGAAAAAAGAATGTAAGATTGAGCTTTACTCGCGATATCATCCTTTTGGCCGCAAAAAAGCAAGATCTTCTTCACGTTGCACCATAGAAAAGATATGGGGATTGAGGTTAAAAGAAGGAGAAGTACTGCCTTCTGTAAAGTGAGTCCAAGAAGTTTGAACCTTCGAGCCCCAAAGGCTTGACCGCATATTGGTTCCATTCCCATGGCTAGGCCTGAGAGGATTGAGTATCCGGTGATGTTGGCGAAGCCAATGGCAAGTGCACCACCGGCTAAGGAAAGCTCGCCAAGGCGGCCGAGGAAGAGCATGGAGATCATAGAGCGAGAATAGAGTATAAGGCCTGTGAGAACCATCGGAAGAGAAATGTTGGCTATACATTTTGCTTCTGTTATGGCAAGTGAGAGATGGGTTCTACTCTTGCTTTGGATCACTTCTTTTTGGTTAAGTGTTGGGTTTTCTGTAACCAAAGGAGTCCACATGTTGAGGTTGAGGGATTGCCAAGTTTTGAGTATCTGGATTCTGGTAGATAAGGGGGGTCTTTGGAGATAAACATATATATAGTATTCTCCGTTCATGGGACGGCTGCTATGTGATAGGGAAGATAAGTAGGTGTTGAGTTGCAATTGAACTTCTTTTTTCAGAGTTTACCCTTTTTCGAGTGTTCTTTTCTACCTAACATTTCGAAAGTGTTAGTAATTACTTGATTCTCCTCCAAGTAGGCGGAAAAAACGGCAGGTATGAGTTCGTTAATCCAGTAAAAGTGTATCAAAGCTTAAGCATGCACCACGTTAACTTTTTTTTATATATAATTTTTGGTTGGATCTCTTGCGGAAGAATGTACGTAATATAAGTCTGCTCCAATCTGGGCATGCTCTGCTCCAATCTGGGCATGCAGTGGGAGTAAGATATATACAGATATACTTTAACCTTGCTGGGGTCATATCTCTGATGTTGTTTAACCTTAGATTCCTATTCTATGCATCGTTGAGGACAAGAACAACGTTTTTATTTTTATTTTTTATCTTGTTCTATTCTAGCAAGGATAGCCGTCAATTCAGTCAAATAGAAAAGGTGTTGGACGGCTATTAAAGGACCCATATGTGAGATGGACGGCTCGACTTTATTAATCTCATCGACCTAATGTTCTTATCTCCTTAAATTCGAAAAAAATTACAAATTGTTACTTCATCAAGAAAACAATTTAGCAAATTTCTTTGATGGCGTTTTCTCCGATTGCCGTTAATGGTATTTTAGGTAGTAATAATCTTATTTTCTCTGTAAATATTTTGTTTAACAGATACTTGTGACTTTTTGTTTCACTTACGATGACATATAACGAGCTGTTAGTTGTGTTTGAAGCGACCAATATCCTAAAATGAATACCAAATTATGGTATGTAGAATCAACATTAATAAACCCTCATCTATTGGCGACCACTCTTGGCCTAATTGATCAAAAACTTAAAATTTGGGGCTCGAATGGCCAAAATGAACTATCGTACATTGTCTGCCCCGTCGTCTTTGCCTTCAATTTCATCTTTCTCATCCATGGTAGACTAAACAAGTGATGGAAAGGGCCTTTGGGGGGGTTGGAGTGGTGGGCAGAAAAGTACAAGAAGCTAACTGCGAATCCATCAAACAGTTGGAAGGTGGTTGTTCTATATGTTGAGGGGAATGCATACTTGCCTTTATCCCATGTGGTGTACCATTTCATCCAGCTTTTGGAGCCTGTTAAAAGTCAAGTTAAAGTATTTTATGGTTCTTGCTTGTTTTGTATGGTTCTTGCTTGTTTTGTTCCTTAATTTTCTAGATTACTCTCTCTCTCTCTCTCTCGCGCAGAGGCTAGGGTTTGGCCCGAATGCTCTGGTGCCCTATGAGTCATTCACTATCCTCTAGGTGGTCATTTTTTTCCTCCAACCCAACGTTTTTCAGGTGAAAAAAGGACACCGGACACTTTGAAATTGGCTAAAGAGTGTTGAAAGATTTGACTAGCTAGGACACTTTGAACGTAAGCTGTTTGGTTTGCTAAAGTTGAGTGTAGGCTTGATGGCTAGCTAGGATCCTTCACACTTTGCTGCACTTCAAACCTCATCAGCTACGTATATACAACCACCCATCCCCTGCTCTGACTAGCACATGGTGCGGTTCAGGGGCGGACCACCCCCATGACCGGGGGGGGGGCCATGGCACCCCTCACTATTTTTGAAAGAACACAGGCAGAAGATTCAGATGGTATTGAAGTGGAAGGAAAAGAGAGTGAGATAAGGATATTCAAATGTAGAATAATGGGCCTAGTTGTCCGTGCTTCTTCCTTTCTTCTTCTTATTTTACTTTTTTGGACAGAACTATCGGTGCTTCATGTGAACCAGTTTCCGAGCTTAATTAGTGTCCTCTATAGCTCTGAAAAACATTTAACTGCCAAAGCTTCAAAGAGAGTGCCAAAATAACAGTGCGCCAAAATAACAGTGAGGGACACATTCATAACGGGTTTTTCATGTGATTTAAATTAGGCTCCGTTTGGATTGACGATACGTGTCTTTGTCCTTGTATCTATTTTTATCTTATGTTTATTTCCGTAATGAATATTCACTATATTGTAAAACTAATTTATTAGGATCTTATTTTCTTGTGTCTTCTATTCTTTGCGCCCTATCATAATCGTTATCTTTGTCATTTTCTTAATTTATCTTCATTTTTCTAAATCCCAAATTTTAAATCTCCATACTACATTTTTTTTATAATAATAATAAGAATTTTTTATTTTGAAGTTTGTATTCTTATAGTTGGTTAACTTATACGTGACTAATGTACTCATCTAATTAATAATCACATTAGTAGTATATTTATATAGTAAGAGTTAAGCTTTTCTCATACAAAATTAAAAATTTATAGTTGACTAATCTTAGCAAGCTAAATAAATCACTATGCATGAAAATATATTGTTAATAGTCAAATTGAGCAACCTATTTTGTATTTAACGGATTCAATAGTGACGTTAATTATAATGTGTTTTTTATTATTTCATATTTTATGTAAATTTGAACCTTCTGAAATGTTTAATGTTAGCTATTAAATTTTTTTATAATTTTTTGGCATCCCCCGGCCAGACTTTCTGGATCCGCCCCTGGTGCGGTTCCTCTCTTATAATGTCAGGAATGGAAGGATGTTGATTGCTCTCCGGGAGAAACACTGGATCATTTGTATATGATGGAGCAAATTAGGCAGAATGGCGGAAGAAGAAAAAAAAATGAAAATTTAAGGCTTGAAGCGTGTCTAAAGACACTGTCTTTAAGGCGATATTTGCTCCCACTTGTTCCAAGTTTGTTACTAGGTTAATGACAAATCACCACCAGAATCACTTAAACCCACAATCTCCAAATAGCTTGCAAAGATTCGTTTTAGAATTGCTTTTCGAAATTGTGTATGTAACTGAGAAAGATAAGAAGGAAAATATGAAGTTGGGAATGTAATAATTTTGTTCTGAAATTTCAGAACTTAATTTATAGACTAATATCCACCCTTTCATGAAGAGACACAACTATTAAAAGCACCACTTCAGAAATAACTGTTAATTCTGGTGCCTTTTTAGAAATATTTCAAATTCACCAAATTGTCAACAAAACTAAATGACTGAAAGATATAATTCCGAAAATAAGTTAATTAATTTGGGCCATTAGATCATAAATCAACACCGTACACGCCTGCGGCAAGCGTGCTAAGTGCGCCGACTAAAGCGCACACAATGCGCCACATGCGAGCGGTAGCATTCTGATGCCAAGGAAAGTGGGTTCGCAGTCGATGTGGAGGTGCCACAAGGAATGCAGTCCGAGTCAGATGCCAAGTGTGCTGATGTGGGACACAGCAAGGGTGGAGCAAGGACAGAGACCAAAGGCTTCCTAGACAGTGCTACGAGAGTGACGACGCTGGGCGAATATACGACGACAGTCACTGTCCGATGCGTAGGTCCAGAGTCAAGGCCTTGTATGTTTCTCTCTCTAGAATTCCAGAGGATTTGGATTCTAGAGTGAGAAAATGAAAATGTCAAATGAGAGAGTTATGTTGAAAATGAAATCCAAAGTCCATTATTTATAGGAAAAAGTGTGCATGTGTCATCAATTGCCACATGACATCCCCTGGGAGTGACACGTCACCAGGGGGTCCAGAAATACCGGTTCTCCGCAGACTGTCGGATCGCATATTCACCCGGCCTGCTCCTCACAACGTCGCTATGTCTGTCACTCTGTCTGGAAAGACTGGCTCCCACAGGTCAGTGTTGCCAGAGAACACCCCTTGATCTAGCCACCAATCCAAGCCCTTGCAGAGTCCCACAGGCCAGCAGCGGTGGGGAAGACCTGACGCCCAACTGCCAGGCAGATTAGGCGCGATGCCCTATGAAGACCTGCTCCCGTCTCAGAGTGACCCGATGGTCATAATCCCTAGGGGTGCTGATGAAGCCCCTGGTGCCGGAGCACGTAGATCAGTCACGCAGGCACCCTGACGGAGATAGTGTCCGGAGGAGTCGCCTATTTCAAGGGCCGAGGTAGCATCCCGGAGGAGCCGTCTACCTGGCGTAAGGAGAGTCTTCGTGCCGGAGCACTTAGAGCTCATTGGCGGAGATAGTGTCTCGGAGGAGTCGCCTATCCCCGCGGGTGAGTCCTTGTGCCGGAGCACTCGGAGTGCGTCAAGGTAGCATCCTGGAGGATCCGTCTACCTGGCGAGCCGAGGTAGTATCCCGGAGGAGCCGTCTACCTGACGAAAGGGGAGTTGAAAAGCTCCCTGGCAGAGATGGTGTCCCAGAGGAGTCACATATCCCTGCGGGATGCTGCATACTCCGGAGAGTGGGTCGAAGCATGTTCCACGACTAAGGCAAGGTTTGCATGGTGTGGTGATAAGATGAATCAGCGCAAGGAGCGTGGTAGTGCGACAGAGAGCTAGGGGGCGCGACTGTATCAGCGGAGCAGCGCATGGGAGCGGCGGAGTGTTGGAAACAGCGCGCGGGTGTGGGTGACAATCGCCATGGAGTCGACGCGCAGGCGATGGGCGCTGCGCGGTCGCTGGCAACGAGCTCCAAGAAGTTAGCACGCGGGCTACGGTGAGCGACCACAGGCGATGACGACGAGTGCCACGGAGACGGCACGTGACCACGTGCGACGGCGACGGGCTCCTTGAAGTCGGCGCGTGGGCGACGGCGGACGTCGCGGAGACGGTGTGTGACCACGGGCGACGGGCGCTGACTTCACGGCGCCCGTCAGCAGTGGTCGCCCGCCGTCTCCGTCGACCACAGGAGTGGGCGACGAAAACGACGCGCGACCACAAGCGACGGGCGCCATGAAGCCGGTGTGCGGGCTACGTCGGGCGTTGCGGAGACGGCGCGTGACCACGGGCGACGGTCGCCATGAAGGCGGCGTACGATCATGGGAGACGGGCGCCGTGAAGCCGGCGAGCGGGCGACGACGGGTGTTGCGGAGACGGCGCGTGACCACGGGCGACGGGGCACCATGAAGCCGGCGTGCGATCATGGGTGACGGGCACCGTGAAGCCGGCGCGCGGGCGACGACGGGCGTGGCAGAGTTGGCGCGTGGACGCGAGCGACGGGTGTCACCGACGATGCATGGTCTTTTGAAGTGAAGTGAAGGAATGGGGTCGACCCCTTGAAGGGGAAGGTGGTCGACGCCCCCAAGGTGGCCGACCCCCAAGGGGAAATGCGCACCAAGGAGCAAATTCATGTAACTTGAGTATGTGTCGTTTTGACTGGCTTGTGAGCGTTGAAAAGTTGACTGTTGAATGTGCCGACGTGTCATGAGAATTAGGACCCCCAGTGGGCATAGGTGTAGCCATGATAGGTTGGGAACACATTCTCAATCATCACTCCAAAACATCCCAAAACAACAAAAATTGAAGTAACATGTGCTTGCTTGCTAGCTTATAAGGTGAGAGAAAATTTATTTCCTCTCCAATGTGGGACAAAGAACAAGACCATTTGGGTCTTGAACTTCACTTGCAGTGTGCGTACAAGCACATGATCATAACAATCTATCACCGACAGTTGTCTCTGTGTTGTGTTGTCAGATAGAACATGGAATTCCAATAATTCTGTTAAAAGTTTGGGACAACAAGTTGTTCACCTAAAAAGACATCAGGCATTGACCCGGGTCAGAAGGAAAAGGTGGAAAAAATACTTCCAAATTTGAATCGGAAACATTTTTACTGCCGACATAAATTTAACGTAATCAGCTCAAACATTTTCCTAGCAATATGAATTCGGATCACGTGGCCAACCCTGAAGGTAGCCCCAAATTCGATACAAGTCGATGTTCTCCTTCAAGTGCTCCTTTGTCATGGCACAAGCTGCTCTGTGAAGTGATTTAGAAATTGCACCCTAATTTGTTTGCATGGCAGCTCAGGCCAGAGCTCAGTGAGTGACTAGTGATTCAGAAGAAACATGAACGTTACGGTAAACCTTCAACGTGGAGCGACCAGATGTACATAAAGCTAGAATAGATCACTTAAGAAAAAGTTTAACCGATCACAAAATCAAAACCAAAACTGTGTATCCAGCAAAATTAGACACAAATAAATCCCTAACTAGTCTATTGAATTTATTTGAAACTAAACCATGAACAGACCCTAAAAAGAGCTCTCTCTCTTCCTCCTTTAGGAGTGCATTATTCCTTCCTCATCTCGATGTCTCCTTTCGTGGGGGGATCTTCTTCTGCAGGAACAAACCTTTTCCAGTACCAATGCTCTCTCCATATTCCGGCCATCTCTTCAATTGGTATCCCCTTGGTCTCAGGCAGGAAGAAGTATATGAAAACGTTCATCACCACCACGAAACAAGCAAAGAAGATGAACAGTCCATACTTGAAACTGCACAGCATTTGTAAGAATATCTGTGCGATGAAAAAGGTGAATATCATGTTCACTGATACGTTGATACTTTGAGCAGCTGAGCGGATTTCGAGTGGGAATATCTCGCTTGGAACCAGCCAACCTAAAGGTCCCCAAGACCACGCAAACCCTGCAACATATATACAGATGAACACCACCAGGCCAATTGCATACCCCTTGGGTAGCACACCAGGGTTACCGCTTGTTCCAAACTTTAAAGCAATTGCAATTGTGATGACAATCTGTGCAAAACGTAGACTTCTCAATACTTATCATAAGGAAATAAAGACTATAATAAAACGAGTAAACATGGAGTTATCCATAAAAATGAGATTGTTTTAACTCGAAAGAATAATACCTGACAGATAAACATTTGAGCTCCACCCTGAAGAAACAGTTTTCTTCTCCCAACCCTGTCTACAGTGGCTATTGAAACCAAGGTTGATAAACAATTCACGAGACCGCTAATCACAGCCGACATGAGCGAAGCATTGTTCCCAAATCCAATGGTTTTGAACAAGACAGGTGCGTAAAACATGATCACGTTCATGCCTGTTAGCTGCTGAAAGAAGGGGATGAGGATGGCGAAAGTCACTTGCGGCCTATATTTTCTCTTCATGAGATTCCACCAGGGGTCCTTGATTTTCGCCGATGCGTCACTAGCCGCGACTAAGTCATTGAACTCCTCGTCCACGTTCGGAATTCCACGAATGGCTAGAAGCCTTTCTTTCGCTTCCTCAAGTCTCCCGCGCTGAATCAAAGAGTTTGGGGTCTCGGGAAGGAAGAAGGAACCAATAATGAAGATTAAGGCAGGGACTACAGCAAACCCCAAGCTCAAACGCCATCCCCAACCACCCTCGATCTTTGCAAAGAAGTAATTCAACAAGTTGGCAAAAAGAATTCCAATTGTAATTGTGAACTGAAAAATCATATTCAGCGAGCCACGATACTTATATGGGGCAAGCTCAGAGAGGTAGATGGGCACAGACTGCATCAAAATATTAAAACAACAAAAATATTAGCTCCTTGACATAAATTCAGACGAGAACAATAACAATTATGTGGCAGTTATCACAGAATAGACTTATAAAGATCAGATGTATTTTTGGTCCAAAAGTACACAACTCTACCTGATAGATTGATCAGTGAATGCGGCTTGAGATATAACTTTCTCTACAGGTTAGTAATTTAAAGATCACAAATTGATATAAATGGAGAAAAAATTTGCATCACTTTTCCTCGATCCAATCCAATCCAAGTAATCAACAGGGTTAATAGAGTGCAAGAGTATTCTTATTCAATCTATTTCTGCTATTCCTAAAAGTCTGTACAAATGTCGCCAAAGGCCATGCAAGTTCACTCGAAAATCATCCCATTCTGCAGCAGTATAGAGTTTTGATTATCAGTGACAGTTACTATTGAAGATTGGTGTCCAGGTTTTCCTATCTGGAGTTTGGTACAGTCTCTGTTTCTCAACTATCTGGAGGATGCAGGCACCCCGGTGAAACTTTTAACTTGTAGCAACTAGCAGCAGATAAGGTTAGATGATCAAGCATGTTGTAATCCATCTAAAGTATAATTTTATCCATATAAAGAATGTTGTTATTGGAACCCAAAGGGGTTATATTGATACAATTGGTTTTGATCTACTCCAATTTTGATAATCACGAATAAACATACAACTTCAATGTGACGTGTTGGCTAGCCGGGTTTCAGCCTTGCATACTCAAGCCAAGAACCAAAATCAATCAAACCTGTGTACAAGAGGCGACATCACATGAATGAGAAAACTGGAATTCTCTTGTACCTGATTAGTGAATCCAATACCGATACCAAGAAAGATACGACCAAGAATGAGCATGAGCACATTATGGGCAGCAGCATTGAGGACTGCACCAAGGCAAAACAAAGATCCTCCTAAGAGCATTGACATCCTCCTTCCGCACAATTTGGTTATGTGCGAGGCCACCAAGGACGCCACAAGAGCAGCTAGATAGAGGGACGACGTAAACATGGTAAGCGTCTCGCTGTTGAATTTGCAGTACTGGTTAGTCGACCCAACGTCGAGTTCCTCCTTCTTGTACACCGATGGGAAGAATTGTTTCAAGAATGATGGCATCGATGTCACGCCACCTACAGTATACTCAATTTAATTCATACCCACATCAAAAACCAATGGACACTTTCAGTTTTTATGTTTCTCTAAACATGCACTTGCATGTATACTCTAAGAACAGTTGAAAAAAGCGTCGCTACAGCTCGCTCTGGATTTGTCTCCCTTCTTTGTTAGCAACAAGATTACTTGTAGCGGCGTATCTACTTTAAGCGACCAACTAAAGAACCAAAAGATATTAATTCGATTCCAGAAGTCCATAACAACAAATCATATAGGATGAAGCATACATAATACGTTATCGTGAATCCGTGACGGTCATAAATACATTATGACTTTGATTACATCTTGTCAAGTGCGCACACAAAAAGAAAGAAAAACAAATACAGTTGATGTGTTTGCCCTACGGATGCATAGTGTTTAGTGAAAAGAAGAACAAAATTGTGACCTGAAATTCCAATATCGTAGCCAAAGATTAAGCCTCCACATCCTGCGACAGCGCAAGCCACAAAGACTTTGGCAGTGAGCTTGCCGGGGTACTCCTTACCGGCTCCGGGAGGATCTATCCCACCACCACCACCAACCATTTTTTCTTATCGCTTGATGGAAGAAACAAGAGGAGAGAAACGAATGGGATTTCAATAACAAAGTATCAAGAGATCTTCTAGCACCTCTCTGCCTTTATATATTGATGATCTCCATTCTAACTTCAAATCTACTTTATCCTTATCACCTTGAGTTTGTTAGTTTACAAACTCCTTTTGTATCCTAAATAATGGATAATTCTATTTCTTAGCCACTTTGTGCGGATAATGTGATTTACCAAAAAGAAAAAAAATCAAAATGACGAAAGAGAAAAATAAATTTTCAAACAGAGATTACGTACTCGGATAATGTGGTTTATCGAAAATACATAAATAAAAAATTCCCAGTGCAAAAAATCTGTGTTACTTTATAACCCAACAACAATATTTCTTAGCCACTTTGTGCGGAGGTTGGTTATTTGAAGAACTCTTCTGTCTAATGACTGTTTGAACAGATAAGTATGATTTGGAGTATCCTTTTGAACCAAGTTAAATACGGTTCTTTTCTTTAACTTTTTGTTTGCAATTGATTCAACTAAATAGGAGCTCCGTGCCAGAAGAAGTTAAATTAAAGTTAATGATTATTTAGGATTAGGGATACTTGCTTGAGCAACACGATATGCTTCTCCAGTACTTTGAATGAGACCTAGTATCATCTTTATGTAAGTCCCAAAAGATCAGAGACCATTTTCTACGGAAATAGCTAGACAGAGACTTGATGATGAAGGGCTCCAAAGTGATTAGATATACTCCTATAATACTCCTCTAAATTATATATACTTCTCTGAAAGCGAGGTCTCTTAAATTTGTAGGGTTGGAGGTGCAAAGTTTGCATATACATATCAAATTAAAAGGGAGAAAAATAACTAATTGGAAACCATCCAAGTGCGGGTTTGGATAATATGGCTTGAACATTAACCGACTAAAGCTCGAAACGTATTGGACAGAAGAGATGTATCTCGAGCGTACATCCAATCGGGTTAATGGACGGATGCTATGCAGCGTGAAAGGTGTCAAATATGCATTTTCAATGGGTTCCAATCGACCATTTGTCCACCTTACCCGTCTACGGCTAGCTATATGAGGGAAAATTGGCAATGTAGATGTTAGGGTTGTAAATTGAAGCAAAAGTATTCGAAGGTAAGAGTGCAAATTTCAATAGAATCCAGACTATAGTTCGTTATAGGGGGGCATAAACCTGACCTCTACCAAACTAGCCAAATTAAAATAGCATACTGGCCTTCAAGGGCTAGCTTCATATATATAGACTGAACTAATTACCTGTAAAATCTAAGGAGTGAATTCTACAAAATCAGGATGACACTCAAATTCCTTCATGTCCACTTCATTGAGGCTTACCTTGACTTCAACTCCAGTACCAAAACTGGTATCCACCATACTCACCACTTCGAAGGAAGCACTTGGAGTAGTTACCCAGCATGGCTTCCCCCAGCCAAAATCAGTTTCGTAGAACGGAAACTTACACAGGCTAGTAAAATGGTGGACATCTATGTTGCCATCGTGCATATCCTCTCATACTTGATCGAGATGGTTCATCACCGTAATACAAACGTCATCACTATTTGAAAGTTTACGTGAACTTGCAGTTACACTCCTTAATTTATTCCTCAAAATATTGACCAGATCATGCAATTCCATCTCCCCCGTCTTCATGAACTTTGTAGGAACTTGAATATAGAAGTTCCCTAATGAATTTTCTGATGTTGTAATACCTGTTCTCCC
Source organism: Escallonia rubra (assembly GCA_033065855.1). Classification (NCBI taxonomy): domain Eukaryota; kingdom Viridiplantae; phylum Streptophyta; class Magnoliopsida; order Escalloniales; family Escalloniaceae; genus Escallonia; species Escallonia rubra. The sequence goes on along the minus strand of JAVXUO010000168.1, from coordinate 177,808 downwards.
TCTTAAGTTCAGAGAAAGGCACAACACCGAAGTCCTTGAGTGTCCATGCTTTGCTTGAGAAACATCCGTAAGCGGCTTCCATATGGTACATGCCACCAATTCCACCCGTGAAGGCTGAGAAGTTCTTACTAGAGGAGCTTCCACCATGTTACTCGTGTTGACAGCTAATGGGGGCTTGCCCCCGAAATAAAAACCAGGATCGCATCCAGACATTGTACCGTTGACTCCTGACTTAAGAACTTCTCGTTAAAATGTTGGTGATCATATTCGAGTAGTCCCGCCACTTTGGCTCCGAGTCTTGATATTGCTTGTTTCTCAAAGATGAAACCTTTTGTGACAATCTTTGACCGAGTGTCCTGTGGCGGCGGAGACTTGAACATACTTGTATCCCTAGCATGAAAGATGGAGGCAAGGTCAAAACTCGGACGGACTACTTCATCGACCCCTACACGGCTAGCCACGGACCATGCATGGATGAACGTTGCTCCAGCAAATCCATCAGCTATAGTATGCGAGACGTGCACACAAATAGCCACCCCACCACAGTCAAACGTAGTCACTTGCACCCCAACAATTGGAGTAGTAATTAAGGTAGCTTCACCAATATCCCAAGGAATTATGTGATTCACGACCTCCATATCCTCAGATGCCTTGGAGATAAACTCTTGTAGCTTAATATTTACGCTGGATACCACGTATAAAGCCCCCTCATCGTTGCACCCGATGCAGAGATCGGCGTTGCAAATCTCTCAGCTAGGGGATAGAAGCGGCTTAGTGTCTCCGACAAAGATTTCTCCAAATGATCGCTACTACTTTCGTCCTTGGTGCCATCACTGGCCGGATAGAAGAAGACCAACGGGACATGTAATTGAGGAGCCAACTGATCAAAGAATGATAGCTTGCAGGTTCGAAGATGACTTGGAGTTAAGCTGACGGTTTTACTAACTTCCTGGAACTGATCTGAACCTTCATCCCGAGCTCCATCTGGATTATAGAACCAAGTTTATGCTGAATTTGCAATTATGAAATTCCTTTTAGTAACAAACTGTTTAGTGACACTTTTTTAGAATGCCTACCAAGAATTCATGGTGACACAACAAATTGAATAATATGCGTGATAGGCCTTGGCTACAACCCGAGTTTGCAAGCCTGCAACACAACTCTGGTATAGCGACAGCCTGCAAGTGATAGTTGCTAAATATGATTACTGATATTTTTGTAAATCGTCGGCAATAAATCTTATCAGCTAAGCGCTAGCTACTAACTATATAACGTAACTCAAAGATGATCAAACCTGATTTAATCCACACTAAATCGAGTGCTAAGGTATTTAGGTGGATGGATTAAATTTAGCTTGAAAATGCAACTCATACTCAACGTGGAATCATCATTTATCAGGTTTGTCGATTTAATCAGATCAGGGAAATCAAATTTGATAAAATAATTTTACAAAAAGAATTTGGATTAAGGTAAAATTACTATGTTTAGGCCTCGTTTCTAAAAGAACACGTAATTTGCCTACGAACTCGGAAATGATAAGGAAGAGCTAGTTCAAATTTAAGAAATCTGATACTACAAGTTGTAACAAATGTTACATACCAACTTACGAACTAATCTGCTTAAACTTATTTATAGATAAGCTGCTTATAAACAAAGTAAAAGTTACAACAAATGGGACTGAATGGATGTAGCATGTCTAATAATTCAAACTTTATATCCTTCATGTCCACTGTACTCATCAAACCATGCTTTATGGTCCTCTCAACTACTGAATTCCAGGCATTGAGCTGGTGGAAGCTAGGAACATACATTGACCACTTAACCAAAAGCTATTGGTGTTTCAAAAGGCCGGTTAACTCATTAACTATATAGAACAAACTTTGGATACTACCCGGATTGTAGGAATTTTCTTCCAACCCCGTATATAGCGATAATTAATAATCTCTAAATATTTTTAGTGGCTTTTCTGCTAACACTTTCAGCGACAATTATTAACAATATTTTTTAGTGTCACTAAATAAAAGCCATCAGAAACATTTAGTTACCATCAATTGTCACTATACGAGGATAGAAGGAAGATTCCTTCAATCCGAGTAGCAGTCAAATATTTTCCAACTCTATAGGCTTGTCAAAACCTAAAAGCAAACTGAGTTCATTAATTGACATTGGTGGTGAATTGATCCGAACAAATTCTAAGAATACACATCCCACATAATCGAATGAGTTACACTGACCGACTATTGGAGAAATTAAAGTCATGGCATGAATGTATACATGTGAAGCAGAAGATGATAAGTATCGCGTTATATGGGGCAAATTGGGAAAAAATGTCAGGATTAAGTATGGCTATCACTTCAATAAAGTTCTTTAGGGTACCCTTCACCCAGACAATGGTACGCAATGTATAGGCAATACTTGACTAGAATCTTTTGCTAAAAATATTTCTCAACGCAATTAAGCAATCAAAGTTTGTTACTACATATTTCAATAACGGTAACAAAATATTTTTTAATAATAATATTTCGTCACTAAAACTACTACTTGGGAAATACCAGAACATTGCTATAATCCGGCAATACTTATGGTGCATAACCAGAATAGTAGTTGGCACACCTTTCAACTTTACATAAAACAAAGGAATCTATACTTATGGGTACATAGTCAGAATAGTAGTTGGCACACCTTTCAACTTTACATAAAACGAAGGAGTCTTTATGACTCAAATATTTGGCTGCAACCCAAAGGGGTAGTCGAGTTGGCAAAAGGTCTCGAGGTTCCGAGTTCGATTCTTCGGGTTATATATATGAAATGCATTTCTTTTAGATTTTTCATTGGGAATTTTTTTTTTTTTTGCAGCTGTGGGTCTTATGACTCAACCCGGCCCGGATTATAGTTCGGACCATAGGCCTGTAACCCGACCCGATTGTGGGTCTTGATGGCCCAAAGGGCATAAACAGGTATAAACTTTGGGCTAAAGAAGAGGCCCAGAATCACATGGGCTTGCTATGTAATGTAAGGATAAAAAAGTTTGAACTACGTTCCTCTCCCACGAAGACCATATGAGACGTTGATAAATTTAAAGTGTACGTGGAACATATTCGGGTGAGACTATTTACACACTCTTTTGTTGTTTATGCCCCTTTTCTTTTTGCGAATACTAAAAACATGTCGCTACGTTTGCATTAGCCATACGTACACACAGAAGAGATAAGATTTTACTCTCTCTCTCTCTCTCTCTCTAGATGTGAATGACCCCCAATAATGGTGCTCGGGCTCGGGTGGGGACGTTCAGCAACTCATTTTCAAGGTTTGCTCCTGCATGAGAAGAGCCCGGGCTTTTGATTCGTTTTTGTTATAGAACTAATCAGAGTGCTTGTATTCGGCTCGTCATGGATTGTATAACAAAATTAGCCAAGTGCGAGACTTTGAGGTTATGTTTAGGCTCGAGTTGAACCTCATTTTCACCTAATTGAAATTGATATAACGCATATCATTTCTTACAAACGAACACATATTTTCCATTGTGAAGATAGAAATAGTAGTGTAATACACTAGGCCCTGCTGATGCCAAGCGCAGGACATATAAATTAAAAGTATCTACTAGATTATAAGATAGAATCTATTACATGAAATTGGCAATTACCTTCCGTCAAAGGAAGCACGGTATTCGTTTGATGACTGCAAGTCTGCAGAAAAAACTTCTTGTCCTTTACCTCTCTTTTTGTTTGATTTAATGGTAAGGTAGTATAACAAGTTAGGTTGTATGCACCCTACGAAGTCCACCTGTAACGCCCAGAAAATTAATTAAAATTCTCGGAACGTTAACGATCATATAATCGAAATTCGGAGTAAACCTTACAATATCAAAAGTCTCCCAAACAAAATCAGAAAACCTTAAAATATCATAAATATCACAAACGGTCAATCAGAGCATGCACTAATAACTCCAAGAGTATATCAATAACTGTCGTAGGGCCCAAAACTTTTATACAATTAAAAAAATTTCTCCAACACAGAGTTCAAAACAAAACCTAAACAATACCAAATTGTCTTAATTAAATACACTTAAATGTCAATACTAACTCTGAAATAAGGCAGCTAACTTTGGTCACATAGCTAGCCCTTCAAATATGAAATCCCACCTACTAACCACCTGAAAGGAAAAATAATAAGGGAATGAGCCAAATGCCCAGTAAGGTCGCTCAAAGGATCAATCAAACATAAGCAAAAATATCTAAAAAAACAAAATTTCGGAAGAACAAAATTTTTCCAACGGAAAGGATAATTAGACCAAATTTCAAATCTGAAAAACAATATTTCAAAGGCACACCAATTTCGACTAAACAGAGGTCAGACCAAATATCAAATGTCAAAATATATCTGTGACGGAGACAGACACTATCTGACCAACTATCAAATGTCAAAATATATCTGAGTACGGAGACGGACACTAATGGACCAAATATCAAATGTCAAAATATATCAGAGTACGGACAGACAGCAGAGATGTTAGACCAAATATCAGCCAAAATATATCAGAGTACGGAGACAAACAACAGAGATGTCAGACTAAATATCAAATGTCAAAATATATCAGAGTATGGAGACAGACACTATCAGACCACATATCTAATGTCAAAATATATCTGATTTCAGAGACAGACATTATCAGACCAAATATCAAAATATATCTGAATACGGAGACAGATACTAGAGAGTCATTCAGAAAATGGTCACATACGTCATTCTTGACATATGAGGCCGGTTCAGAAAGTAAAATCGCGATCTCTTGCTCAACTCCCCTGAGCTAGCCCACGTTTCAATCCACGTGGATAAGTCGGAAATAAGTCACATACACTATGACATGGCTCATAAAGTCACCAAAACAAAATCTCAAAATAACCATCGGACAAATCAAACCATATTCAAAGGTTTCAAAATCACATTATCAAATAACGAACTCGTCAAACAATAAGTGGAGTTCACTAAATAATGACGATCATAAATCACTAAAACAACAATATCAATATGTCAATATTTTGAGGTCAAACAAATCCGACGGAATTTGATTTTCACAAATTATATAATTGACAACAAGTCATTCTTAACAAAGTTCAAAACAAAAAGGAAGAATCATTTATCCCTATTTGAAGAAGTTCGGATTTTAAAAGAATCTAAAGACTTAAACATGAGCGATTGGTTCATCGCTGATTTAAAAATTCAAAAGTAAACCCTTACCTTAATCAAGCCTTTAAGAATGCAATTCCTCAAGCACCACTTTAGAACTCAAGAGCTTCCCAAGCCTTCTCTTTCTCTCTTTCCACCGCAAGGGTAAAGGGAACAAACTTTCTTAGCCTTTTGAGAGCCACAAATCCTTACGCTCCTCCTTAGAGCTTTCAAACTTTCCAAGCCTTCTTCTATATATATATATATATATCTCTCTCTCTCTCTCTCTCTCTCTCTCTCTTTCTCTCTCTCTCGTGCAAAGGAGAAGAAAAGAAACAAAGGACCCAAAAAGGCTAGGAACGAAATAAAACACTATTTATATGAAGGTAGGGAAATTATACTATTCATTCAAAGCAATACAAGTTTAAGTCGACTAAATCCTTCAGCCGTTTCTTCTCTTGATTTAAAACACTTTTTAGTCGATTGAAAACACATTTTAGTCGACCGAAAACACATTTAAGTCGACCGAAAACACATTTTTAGTCGACCGAAAGTACTTTTAATGAAAATGCTTTTAATTCGACCGAAAACAATTTTAAGTCGGCTGAAAACACATTTAAGTCGACTAAAAGTACTATGCATTCGACTTGAAAGTTACTGTTCATCGACTAAAAATTTCAGAAAACTTTTTAGTCGATTAAAAACCTTTTTAATCAACTGAAAACCACTTTTAGTCGACTGAAAACTTCAAAAACTCCAAAACACCATTTCCCTTCATTTTGATTCGAACGAAACCACTTTCATTCGACCGAAAAATGAGTTTTTAGTCGACTTAAAACCTTTAAGTCGACCGAAAACTTCAGTAGCTCATTTCTACACAAAAATCTTTTCATTTGAAACAAAACTCATTTTCATTCGAAGTCAAACTATTTTGATTCGACCGAATATTTCAAAACATCAAAAACTTTATCATCAATAAGTTTTGATTCGAATGAAACCACTTTCATTTGACCGAAAATTTCAGAAACAATCCCAATTCATTTTCTTAATTTTAACAAAAGATCACAAACTTATTTATTCAAAAATACTAATTTCAGATAAGGAAAAGAAAATTTTCGGGGTATTACACCACCTCCCTGGGTAGGTGAAAAGTAAATTATATCCATTTTGACATAGTCAGAATTGCAATTTATAGATTTATATCCATCCTTGGACTAGAATACTTTCAAGGAATAATTCTTTATGGCTTGGCTCCAAAAATACTCTAACTGAAGACCTCAAGGATATATTTCAAGATCTTTACAGTTAAGCTGCTCCTTGAGATTTTGTAGTCCTTTACTTTTGGGACAAGTTTTGACTCTTATTGGTTGGAGTAAACTTTCCCCAAAGAACTCGTAGCTAAATTGAGTTCAATGGTGCCATTACATAAATAGTATTATTATCGACCCAGTGCTGCCAATAAGTATTACCAAAAATGCCACTCCCTGATAAAACCACTCTTATTCAGTATGTCTCTTCTTTGTCACCCACCATGTGATGCAAACCCAGGCTCTTCCTGATGATGTAAGGGCATTCTACCGGAAGTCTATTAGTGATCGATCGGCACTTGAACAATGAAGTCTTTCAAGTCATTTGGTCAAGTGGTTAGAAAACAGCTAAGGTCTCAAAGTTGGAGTCAAAAATAAGAAAGTTCAAGAATCAAGAACCATAAAATGAAGTAATCTCAAATTGCTTAGGGAAAAAATGCAGTGGGTATTTGTATACCCATGTGATAGGTTCTATTGTTTTAGTACCACGAATTTGGTATGGACATGAACTCACATTTGCGGCGCACCGCACTTTTCCCGCACGGAACGCCCAGGAGTTAGCTAAGTCGCACTTTGTAATTTCAGAATTCTTTTTTGGAGCAGGTCAGACTGGAATCTATTGTAAAGGGTTATAGCGCTTCACTTTTTGTTACTTTATATACCTGAAACTTTTTACATTTTAGTCTAGCGATACACTTTAAATGATGATTAATGTTGATTCAAGTGAGTGCTAAATGGTAATGGTTGATGGATCAATAGTTAATAATGTTTTTCACATGTTCCTAAGCATCCTTTGGAGCATTATGAATAGTTAGTCAAGATTCACTAAAGTTCTCACATTCTATCTCACTCAATTAACTAACTTATGTCCGCTTACTGTTTAACAAATCGTAGTGAGTACGTAGTCTCCTCTTTTAACAAATTTGTCATAACCTGGAACCAGTCATTCGTTTGCCATCCTGCCATATATATGTTCTTCAACAAGAGCCAAGTATAAAGCAAACATATTCAGCTCCAAATCATGTCAGTAGAATTTGAGGAAGTTCGTTATATGAATGATCAAGAGCTACACGCTTTATTAGTTTTGGAATCATAGGCCAGGAGCCAACTTCCCCTTACAAGGATATGGTTCAAAGGCCAAATCACAACGTACGGATACATTAAACTTTCACAAAAAACAACAAACCAATCTCAAGGCAAACATCTTCCATGTCCCCCGACCATCACAAGCAAAAATCCTGTACTAGATCAAAATCCACCAGTTCTGTGGTGGGGCGGCCGGCCGGACCTACTCGTGGCCATCCATGGAAGGAGATGACCTTGTTGGTTCAATATCAGCCACCTGACTAAGAGAATATTTGACTGTAACAACCAATCATATCTGAGGAAACATCTTGATTTAGTCTTTGTTCTTGAATTTTCTCCCTTTGTATTATTAAGCAAAGATGAAGTTTGGACGCGGCTGGGCTCATCAGATAAAGAGGTGCTTATAAAGCAAGTGTAACCAGAGCATGTGGTGTATAGTGCATTTATTAAAGTATTTGACTACTTGTGATGCTCACGTTCACAGCACAACTACAAGATTTTTGTGAATTCCTCATATCTATTAGGCAGCATGCGTGAATTTGGACCATAACCTAATTTTAATTAGATGCTCCTAATTTTAGGTAAATCTAGGAATCAACTGTATGGTATGGTCTTATCAATATTATGCAGGATCAGTTCCATCAATACAACTATTCATGTGTTGGTGAGACGAATACGAACATTAACGGGCAAAACACTCTACTTTTTCTATACCTCCTTCATTAACAACCAAACTGAATATTAGTTACAAGAGATGCGTGATAATGATTTTTTGAAATTTGGACGTTGAATTCGGAAGCCAAAATCGAGGTTCTTTGTATTTTTGTGGCGTGAACATGTAAAAATCATAATAATGATACTCATCCAATTTTATAACTTTGTCTACTTCAATAATTGGATCACAAAATTTAGGTTTTGAGCTCTACTTTGAACTCCTCAAGTCTCGCTAACATGATAGCGATGAAAGTGGAACTCAGATATCAATTCTCACCCTTTCCAGAGAGAGTGTGTTTTAACCGGAACATCTTTGACTATGCTAACTTATTCTTGAATGCAATTCCTAACGCATCCACTAAGAACCAGCTAGGACTCATTAGAACCAAACCATTCGACCACCACAAAACTATATCATGATTACATAAAGACTGTGTACATCACCGTCATCGACCGGTTACAACAAGTTCTAAGGGTCCAGACAATGATGCAAGTTCTCTAACCACGTCATTTTCTTTAGTTAACGAAGTATATCTTTAAGGATACGTTTCCAGTTACCTTCGGCTGCTACACAAGTGTTGTTATTCAGAATAGTGCATGAAACCTCTCCAATGACTATACTGTAAAAATGAAGCAAGTAATTAGAACTGTGACTACCCAAAGAGAAAGAGCTGAATAGAACCATTTTATATGCAGCTCTGCCTATCTACTTTACTCTTATGCTATTAATGTTTCTAAAACTTAACACAGAAAACAAAATTGTTTGGGTCATAAAAGCTAATCATGACCCAAAATAACTTGATGGCACCGAGGAGTGGTGTAGTGCAGTATAGAGAGATGGCCGGACACATTAGAAGGTAACAGCTAATTGCAAGCTAGCTTGTTCCTAATACGTGTGCTGCTTTGTGCTCATATAGTTGTAAACCTTCATGCAACTTGAACCCTAACAAAAGTCCCGGATTGGTGCCCACGAATTCCCCACGGCTTTCACCCTTTTAGAGTATCTTCCCCTTTTTGCATATATATACCAAACATCAGCCTCCAATCTCTTCTCCCTAACCCACCCACCCTCCTTTTGTATACATACAATACTCTCATATCTATATATTTGTTGTTATGTGCGCATAAATATATGGCTGACCCTCCAAACGTGCGCCAACTTGACCAATCCCCAAAGCCTACAACTTCCTTAAAACCCATTGACCCTCCTCCTCCTCCTCCTAAGGGTGACCAAGCAGCTGCTACCACGTATGAACATAGCACATCTACTGCTACAAATGTTCAACTCCCGAAGACTATCATGAGCTCAACATCATCTAGCGGTTCACCTAACAGGCCGGCCACCGGGAAGCACCCCACGCTCCGCGGCATACGGAGCCGGAGCGGCAAGTGGGTGTCCGAAATCCGGGAGCCGCGTAAGACGACCCGAATATGGCTCGGGACGTACCCCACGCCGGAAATGGCGGCCGCCGCCTACGACGTGGCGGCGCTGGCTCTGAAAGGGAGTGACGCCGTTCTGAACTTCCCGGACCTTGTTGGGTCGTACCCGGTCCCGGCCTCGCCCTCGCCCACGGCCATACGCAGCGCGGCTGGAGCTGCGGCCGAGCTGATGAAGGCGGGGGAGAGCCCGGTTGCGGGGCAGCCCGGGACCGAGGAAGTGGCGGGCGCGTGCTTTACGGGGGCCGGCGGCCATGAGTACATTGATGAGGAGGAGATTTTCGGTATGCCGAATTTGCTGGTGGACATGGCGGAGGGAATGCTGGTGAGTCCGCCAAGGATGAACTCGCCGCCGTCTGGCGACTCGCCGGCGAATTCCGATGGTGAGAGCTTGTGGGGCTATTTTTAACAGGGCTCCTTTGCCACTTACACATCGTAAGATAAAAATAAAGCCAAAGAAAAAACAAAAAAACACAGACAAACATGTTACCATGTAAGAGAGAGAGAGAGAGAGAGAGAGAGAGAGAGAGAACCTCGTGTGCAAGAGCTTAGCGGTTAGACTATTTTTATCGAGTAGATGCAGGTTGTGTCATTGATACAACACTAGAAGTTGTATTTAAAGATGATATCAGTTGTAATGTTGATGCTTTTCTTCCAACCTTTTAGATGAAATTTGAGGTGAAAGTAGTAAGGAAGATTCAATGACGTTGAGCACTTCAATTTGAGCTTATATTCCGTGATGAGGTAGAGAGATGCAGAATTAGTAGTAGTTTATACTCCGTATCAGTCTGTGTAACACGTTTCACTGGTGCAAGAAGAGGAAGCCTCTCTGGTTGGTCCTGAAAGGTGCAAGAAGAGTCTCTCTCTCTCTCGTGTCTTGTCTTGTCTTGTCTTGTCTTGTTTAGTGGCAAATCAATTTAGAAAACGAAGAGGATACATCGGGCGCGAGTAATCAAAAAGTTGACGAGGGGGAACATGGTTATTGCAATGATATCAGTCACTGGTGCAGGAAGAGCTGATATCTTGGGCATTACAAAGTTTGAGACAATTGAGTCAAAAGTCCAAATCTAAATAGGGTCTCACAGACCGAAAGCTAAAGCAAATGTCAAATTATAAGTCAGTTTCATGAAAGAGAGAGGGATGAGATATCATCACTCATCTGTTCCACTGTTCAAACCTGATTATATTACCCATATAGCTACATGTATCTTGATGAGCAATTCCTTATAAATTTTGAGAAGATCGAAACACAAACACCTCAGTTAGGGCAATGACAAATCCAGAGATGGAGCACCCAGAATGTTGCCACACATGTTAACTCTTTTTTGACAATATCTTCTTTATCAAATAGATTCATCCTTTTTCCTTAATCTATATGATCGAGCCTCTATTTTTCATTAGTTTCATCCTTATGTTAAGGCTTAACAACTGCATATGTTGTAATTAGGAATGAGCTCAACTTCCTACAAGCATGATCGAGAGTTGAGCCTGTAGTGCATTTCGGTGGTTCGAAATGAATTGTACATTCTTGACAAAATTTATTAGTAATTGAGCAAAAATTACTTCAAATACTCAATAGATAGATAATACATAATTGCCAAATATTGTAGTAATTTCAAAACCATCAACATTTTGGCAAAACCATGAGTAGTTTAACTAGACCCATTGAATTGACAAATCAATCGTTTGCTAGTGTGATGCGTGATACATTCAAAACTACTAGCTAGAGTGCGGCATAACATCTTCCAAAAGTTAAAACTCGATGTGGGATTTTTTTTTAGCTGTTCACTGTAGTTTTGTTGTTGGCGGAGAATTTTTGTAACCTTGCAATGAACACCAAATGCTGCAAAAACGCTTAAAAGCACGTCTCATAGACGCTTTCCTTAAGATAGTATTTATCCCCACCAATTCTGGGTATGTACTTGGGTCACTTGGCAAATTTGTCGAGAGAATACAATGACGCTCCACTAAAAGATTGTAATACGTCTGCACGATGCGCTATTGAAGACAAAACCCAAAGTGATGCATGTTCGAGCAGTCACATCTTCCATTGCACTCATTCATTTTTGTCGTTAGAGCGACACGCCACGTGATCAAATGGTCCAGATGCAACTATTAATTGCAAGAATATGTTGACCGTTGGACAGGATCAAGGTCAGATATATATTTTCTGATCGGACACGCGATCACACCCATTTTCGATCAATGCACTAAATTGAAGCAGAAAAATTCAACTTGCCTCACGACGATGCTTAGATGCAAAGCGCGCTATCAAAAGCGTCACATTGCGTCTCAGAGCCCACTGCCATGCTCATGCACGCTATGTGATATCGTGGCTCTATATATGGTCGTGCCATCATACTCGTTATACATGCACCACGTCATAGCGTATACTATATATAAAGTATACTTACAAGTAAAAGACTCATTTCTATACCCATTTCTTTATCTTTCTCTCTTGTAGGTGGGATTCAATATCCAAAATATCTTTTTGCCACAAACAAGAAAGGGAAACCCAAGAGGCACAAACTTTTATTTTAAAAACTCCAACAGCTTTACGGAAAACGAAAAAAAGAAAAGCTGACATCTCTACGTGTCGCTCCTCCTAAGCTTTTCACTGAAGGTTATCACTTGGTATGTCAATTAAAATGGTGAATGGTTATGTAAAGTAGAAGCCAAGTGGCGATAACACATGTCATGGCTGATTCATATGGAGCTGATGAGGTGACAAGTCTTCGGGAGTGAGCTTGAATTCAAAAATCAGGAGAGGAGACAAGCATCTATTGAAATTCTAAACTGGGCCACATGCCCACATCTACAAGATGTCTGCCTTTTTTGTTGTATATATATGTATATGTATATATGCCGGCCATGATTGGCTTTCCCACTCCTTTTTCCTGCAAGCAAACAAACCAGACTTTACGCCTTACGACCAATATGTGTTAGAGAGAGAGAGAGAGAGAGTACTTGTACTTTTTAGGGTTGTACATTGGACGTAAATGAAAGCATATTCAACTTCAATTAGGCCTCATCACATAACTTTAAGAAGAAGTATTGTCAACTCTGTGAATCAAAAGATCAAAAGCCACATTTTGACCATTGATGGTTTGTTTTATCCTTTTTGCTTTAGTTTTGTAAGCTTTTTTTCATATTTTTATTTGTGTTGGGGAAGTTGATTTTTTTTACTAACACCAAGAAGAGCATTTCCTCTCTATACGACTTCGGATGATCGATATTATTTCTTTCAATCCGAACATTTGTGTTTTGGACATGCAATATTCGGCTTATGGGTGAAAAAGCTTTCATGAATTAACACGGCTTTTTCATCCTTTAAAATAGATGGCATGTGACTGCATATAGCAAGAACGGCATCTTCTGAAGCAATGTTATGCTTGACTAATTACCACCCATTTCTACGTATTTTCTAAGGTATATATGTCTACCTCAGAAAATCTGCAAATGAATACAGGACAAGGAGTCAAGGACTAGACAAAAAGAAAAAGTAAAGCTTCTTTATTCATAAAGCCTGAAACTTTTTGGGGCTTAGAAGCAGAGTCGCACTAGGAATTCCAAGAGAGGAGTAGGTAGAAGTCGGCCATGGCCATCGGGATCAAGATCTCCTGTTGTATGGTTACAACAGGGGTGCTGTGATCCCAAATGAGAGAGGGGGAAGAGAAAGAGAGGGAAGAGAGAAAATAACCATGGAAGAGAGAGAGAGGAGAGATGTAAACCATGGTTACTCTCTCTCTCTCTCTCTCTCTCTCTCTCTCTCTTCCCCTCACTCGTTTGGGATCACAGCAGCCTGCTGTAACCCATGGATTACAGCAGGCAATCCTAATCTGGCCATCGCTGTTCGAAGGCTGCATTCAGTCATGTTGTGCCACCTCTTTCTCATTCTTGGAAATCCTTAAAGAAATGGTGTCTGTGTCTCTCAAGTGGGCCTCTATATCTGGGTACAGAATCCCATAACATATTCTGTGAGCCGAAATTCCCTTTTCATCATTTGAATCACCACAAATTTGACCGGAGAAACGCAGAGATATACGGATGGCCGACAGAGCCCCCCCCGTCCCCCTCACGTCGCTCTCCACGACAGGGAGTAGAAGGTAGAGACTTGATTAAATTTAGAAGCATTGGTGATGATGGCCGTATATATGGAGTTTTAAATTACTGACAGGGTTTGTTTAAGGATATTACTATCCAGGGGAAGTTGAGAACGCCATTACTGACAGGATATTACTACTTAAAGAAAGTCTGGGTATCCTTCCTTAAGATGTATTCTAATGCAATTAATTAGTAATACATTATATTGGTGCACTTAACTTGGATGATTCCAGCATCCAATGTGGTAGACAGGACATCATATTTCCCGTTTTGGTCTCTCTCTATCTCTCTCTCACGTTACCCAAAGAATAATGTCCTAATAGCTTGGTGGTTATGGTGGTTCTTTCTTTCACTTTTTGCCTTTTCAAGATATCAATCATCAAAAATCATTCTTGAGAATGAAGCATTTGCGACATAACGATTTCTAGTTTATGGAATGAAGTTATTTAGAAGACTAAGATAAACGCAAGCGTAAAAAAGCTCAACTTTCCCCGCCCTAATGAAAGATACGTCGAGGCTTTTTTTTTTTTTTCAAATTTATCTTGTATAATTTCTGCACAAAAGCATTTCAAATGTGTCTTTTTAGAGTATAGACACATCCAGAGTAAGTAATGGATAATTACTAGTATTGTATCGGTACCGGTGGTACGGACCGGTACGTATCACTTTTATCTTCTGTCGGTACGGTATTCCTTTCTTGTGGGTCAAAATATCATTGTGCCCACTGTGCCAGGCGGTATAGGTGATACCACTTGAGAATTACGTACGGGTCGAGATATTGTGTTTTGTACCGGTTCTTATGTATAAGTTATAAATTTGTTGAAAAGTTGAATAAATTGACTATATCAAAACTAAATAGAAACACTCTCATCTATAGCTTCTTTATCACAATATTCACTATAATTTGTAAAATATTTCCTAATAAGTTTCAATCTTTGTCGCACTTTTCACTTTGCTTTCACCTTTTTTCTTAGCTTTCATTTACTTTATAACTGAAAGCTTCCATCATATTCTTTCATCTATATAATGTACTGCTTTACACTTTTTTGATACACGCAGACACACAATTATACAGCTTATTATTGAACCCAAAAACGTTATTCTTAAACGAACAACTTATTCTTTTATAAAAATTCGCTAATTAAAAAGATTGGTAATTTCAGATGAGGTAATTCAATTGAATAAGTTATTTGTCCCTAGTACCACTTTATGGGAACAAACAATTTATTTTGGAACCAAACAGTTGAAAAACAAGCTAATTCAAGCTCTAGAGGAGATGTGAGGAACAAAATATATGTATATATTTTTAGTTTGCTAATGAATGATTATAGTATTGATGCGAAATTCGAGACGGTATTAATATCAGTACGTACCATTTTACCGGAAAAAAAATTACGTACTCATGTACGGTACTTATATCTATTGTACATGGATATCTCCAATCTATCTCTATTAGCTAGCTAGCTCTCGTGACACATGCATACAGTTCATGCGCAAAGAATAACAAGGAGATCGACTCACCACATCTTAAGTACGCAATCTATTTGTAAACATTCTCAAGAATGTGACGACGAGATGTCACTTACAGCGACTCCTTAACAATTGAATATAATCACAGAGATTTAGTCGGTCCTGTAGGTGCGTAGACATCAATTTGTTTTGAGAAAAAAACACGTGCCGACTAAAATTCGGCTGTTCATGGAAACGTTGTCTTCGACTCGTTTAAGGAGTGAGTATCTAGTCCAAGTCGTTGACTCGAATTATAAAACCGGGCGGGCGTAGTCCAGCTCGCGCGTTCACACCTTGCAATATTGGGCTTCAACCCCGTTGGGCTTTCTTCTATGAGGCCTTTATCGTTTTGTTGACACGTACAAGCGGCCCAATATGCTTGACGATCCAGCAGGCATCACCATCTAACTAAGAAATTGTTCACACACAAGTCATTACGGCTTTAGAGAAATAACCTATGAGTTTATTGTTTTTTTATCAAACAAAGAAGAACTTTTGGTATTAAAACCATGTTTGGGATTGATTTTTGAAAGAAAATATTAGATTAAAAGTGTAATCACTTTTCAAAATTAACTTTAATTTGTTTCTATTAAAATTAACTTTAAGCTAGCTATAAACGGTGTTTGAATAAAGTTTATTGAACTCAATTTCAATGTAGACAAACTAACTAAGAGTCTCTTTATAATCATTTATAGTTTTGGTTTACAAAAACAAATAGGTGTTTGACAAGCCAGTATTTATATTGAATTTTTCTTTACCATTTTTTTTCTTAATTTCCACCAACCATTTTTTCTCCAACAGATTTTCAGAACTCCCTGAAGTACAACCATCGGTGGGTGGCACCACCACCATCCAATTCGCAGCACTACCACCATAATCAAATGCAATGGTGGTGGGGTGGGTGACGGTACGGCAAATTGTGGCTTGTGCAACCTGCTAAGGTGGCAGCGTTGCTTGAGGTCCCACTGATTGTCCATGACAGTGGGGTAGAGATGGTGGGTTGAGGTCTGATTCATTATCGAAGGCATGGGTCGGCGACGAGCGGCCAGATCCGTGGGTGGTGATAACGATAAGGTGACGGTGCTGAGACAGATCTGTGGATGACAGTGACGAGAGTGTGACAGACCCGTGGTTGTCAAAGACGTGGGTTGGCGACGAGCGGCCAGATTCGTGGGTGGCAATGACGGTAAGGTGGCGGTACTTAGACAAATCTGTGGGTGGCAGTGAGGAGAGTGGCGATGGTGCTGGGGGAAAAATTCGTACTCTTGTACGATACTCATAACTATGGTGCATATCTCCAATCGATCCATATTAGCTAGCTAGCTAGCTATCGTGACACATGCATACAGTTCATGCGCCAAGATAAAAGGAGCGCGACTCACCCCACCTTAAGTGCGCAATCTATTTGTAAACTTTCTCAAGTATAGAATGACGAGACGTCACTTACACCGACTCCTTAACAATTGAATATGACCACAGAGATTTAGTCGGTCCTGTAGGTGTGTAGGAATCAATTTGTTGGAGAGAAAAACATGTGCCGACTAAAATTCGACTTTTCGTGAAAACGTTGTCTTTGACTCTTTTGAGGAGTGTCTAGTCCAAGTCGTTGACTCGAATTATAAAACGGAGCGGGCCTACTCCAGCTCGCGCGTTCACACCTTGCAATATTGGGCTTCAACCCGATTCGGCTTTCTTCTATGAGGCCTTTATCGGTTTATGGACACGTACAAGCGGCCCAATAAGCTTGACGATCCAGCAGGCATCAGCATCTGACTAAGAAATTGTTCAAGACACAAGTCATTACAGCTTTAGAGAAATAGCCTATGAGTTTATGGATTTTTTTTTATCAAACAAAGAAGAACTTTTGGTCTTAAAACCATGTTTGGGATTGATTTTTGAAAGCAAATATTAGATTAAAAGTGTAATCACTTTTCAAAATTAACTTTAAGTTGTTTCTATTAAAATTAACTTTAAGCTAGCTATAAAAGGTGTTTGAATAAAGTTTATTGAACTCAATTTCAATGTAGACAAACTAACTAAGAATTTTAGTGTTTCAATAGAAGATACTAAAGAGCTTTGTAATCGATAAGAATATTTTGGTACTTCACTTATTCAAACCTGATTATTAAAGTGCGTAATTCTCGTTTCATCAAGATTATGATTTAATCATTTTTTAACTTTTTAAATTTTATTTAATCGGTTTTATATCTTTATCAAATACCTAACAACCTGACTTAATACAGATACAATCAGGTTTGACCATCCGATAATGAATCCCAAGCAGACTCTAGAAGCAACGTAAAAAAAAAAAAAAAACGAGATCTTAAAAAATCTCGTAAAAGATCTTAAATACATAAGTAGTGGTCATGTACTTTTTTCCAACTACTTTTGTACTGATACTAGCCTAGATATTTTCTAAAAGTGCTAGAAGTCATGACATGTGAAATTAGATAAAACGTCAGAAACATTCTTACAAGCTTGATTTTTTGAAAAAAAATGTGATTGCAAACCAAGATTATTTTATATTTGCCAATTATATGGTAATGACAACGGTGGCAATGACGGTAGGGTGGCGGTGATGGGGCAGATCTGTGGGTGGCAGTGGCGACAGTGTGGCGGTAGTGTGGCAGACCCGTGGTTGTCAACGACTATAGGGGCAGATTCGTGGGTTACGACGGTGAAAGCGTGATAACGGGACAGATTTAGCCGATGGAAGGAAGTGTCTGGTGATGGTGGTGGTGGTGTTGGAGCTCTGTGTGTGAGGGGGGTTTTCTTAAAATGATACTCATTTTTTTGCTTCTAACAAAGTTTATAGGTTGGATCTCAAAACAAAAACCAAAACTAGAAACTCAAAACTCAAAACTCTAAAATAAAGTTTTAAAAAACAGCTATGTTTTAAAAACTGGTCTTCACAACTTAAGGGAAAAAAAAAAATAAAAACTGTCTGTTAAACGGATTATTTTCTCCAGTTTACAAAACTGGAAAAAAAAAAAGTTGTCAAATACTACCTTAGTGTTTCAATAAAAGGCACTAAAATGCTTTGTAATCAATAAGAATATTTTGGTACTTCGCTTATTCAAATTTGATTATTAAAAAGTGCATAATTCCCATTTCATCAAGATTACGATTTAATCATTTTTTTAACTTTTAAAATTGATTTAATCGATTTTATATCTTTATCAAACGCCTAACAACCTGACTTAATCTAGATACAATCAGGTTTGACCATCTGATAACGAATCCCAAGCAGAGTCTAGAGGCAACGTTGGAAAAAACGAGGTCTTCAAAAATATCGTAAAAGATCTTAAATACATAAGTACTTGTCAGATACTTGTTTTCAACTACTTTTGTACCGATACTAGCCTAGATATTTTCTAAAAGTTCCAGAAGTCATGACACGTGAAATTAGATAAAACGTGACAAACATGCTTACAAGCTTGATTATTTTGAAAAAAATGTGATTGCATGCCAAGATTATTTTATATTTGCCAATAATATGGTAATGACAAAATAAAAATAGTATCCTTCATGCCCCTGTCTCCTCCAAATAAGCACTTTTCTAAAGTGAAAAGCGAAAATCACCCAACTAGACCCCACACCCCACAGACACGTGCTATTTTCCTTGAATAGAAAACACTCGCCACGTCACTATCAGACCCACGTGGGAAAAAGAGGCTGCTCCACACATCTGAACAACGAAAGAAGTCCCCCACTTCTGAGTTCTGAGTCTTTGGTTTTTAAGGTAAGGAGACAAAAAGGCACGTGCTCCTGCCAGCGTGGCAAACAACCCACACATACCGTGTTCGCGTCCATAACGTAGCCTAAGCTGTGGGTTCCCCCAGTGTTAGTCGGAAGCACGAACCAGTACATATAAATCACAAACTTCACCTTTACATTTGCAGCTTCAAGTTTGACCATTCAAGCTGAACATCTGAACACAGAGTTAGTCAACCAAACATAACCTAGTCAATACACAAAGTACCTCATCAATGGATACATCAAGTCCATGCTCAGACCCAAATCCCTTAGGATCAAGTTCGCAGTGGAGCAACCTTTCGGGGACGTACTCCGATGAAGAAGTGATATTAGCGTCGGACCGGCCGAAGAGGCGTGCCGGGAGGAAGAAGTTCAACGAGACGCGGCACCCGGTGTACAGGGGAGTTAGGCGGAGGAACTCCAACAGGTGGGTGTGCGAGCTGCGAGAGCCGAACAAGAAGTCGAGGATATGGCTCGGGACGTACCCGACTGCGGAGATGGCCGCGCGCGCCCACGACGTAGCTGCATTGGCGCTGAAGGGCCAGCTGGCCTGCTTGAACTTCGCTGACTCCGTGTGGCGCCTGCCTGTGCCGGTTACCAACGATGCTAAGGATATTCGGGCGGCAGCGGCTGAGGCGGCGGAAGCGTTTCGGCCAAGAGGGAGTGGCGACGTATCTAGAGGCGCGCAAAGGAAAGAGAGTGGGAAGAACTCCGATGAGGTTTCTAGCAGCAATGAGACGGCAGAGGACGTACAGAGTTTGCCGGAGAATGTCTTGTACATGGACGAGGAGGCAATGTTTGACATGCCAGGACTGATTGCGAGCATGGCAGAAGGGCTCTTGCTCTCTCCACCATCTTGCTTAGACAACGGTTTCGGCTGGGAAGACGGGGACAATGCTGCCGAGGTGTCACTGTGGAGTTACTCCATTTGATACTGTAAAGGATAAACTGCGTACAGAACATGTGATCAGTGTAGCCTAGGTATGATATATAGAACATCTAGGTGAACAGAAAACATTCTTCGTAGTAGTGACTATAAGCCTAAATTTAAGGAGCTCAACAAATCAGAATTTGAGTGACTCGGGAACATTATGTTGAAAATTTTAGCATAAACGCTTGACTTTACGTGCAATCGAGGAGAGCGTCGGTGGAGTAAACACCAGACTTTGGAAAGCAGAACCAAAAAATATGGACACTCTAGAGCGCATGAGATAATCTTTAGCCAGCACATTTGTTTGGAAATCATATGAAATTCATGATCAATGTCAAATCTTATCTTATATACAGCTAAAGAAGGTAGAAACAAACAGCAGTGACAAGATTCCACAACAGGGAAAAGGCGTAAAAAATGGGTATATCCCGCAAACACTAAGCAAAGATCCAACTATTTTTAACTGGTCAGAGTTACCAACGAATGGCAGTGATGGATGTAAAGTAGCAAGTATAGCTGCAAAGGCTAAACCAACGTACAGAAACAATCCATTTTTCAAAAGTCAAATTAAAACATTTATTTTAAAAACCAGTTGGCAATGAGTAGAGAGGACTTGAGGTTCAAAGACTGGGGAAGCTGGTCCAAGACTTTCACGTTCATACCATAGGAAAGGAAATCCAAGACTTATGATGTGGGATGTGTCGCTTAACAGAGAAATTTATACAACACAACTAATGGGCAGCAAGCACCTTTCATACTCAAAAAGTATGAAAGGTGCCAGCCAAAACCTCACCTCCTAACCTAAACTAGTGAAATTGTCGACTCCTACGCATATGCTGTGCCGCTGTGGACTACAATTTGATACATATTTCGTCACATTCCTAGCATCTTGCCAGCCAAAACCTCACCTCCTAACCTAAACTACAGCAAAAGTTATGATTGCTACAATACAAAATATGGAGTGCGGTACTCTGAAACCCATAATCAGGCTGCGACCTATTGCTAATTAGTCACTATGCCAGAAAATCAACCTAAGAATGACAAAAAACTTATTGTTGAGCAGTGAATAATATTCTGAACAGCAGGATAAGATGCTATGATGATTTACGCCTACAATCAAGTTTATGTAATCAGCTGTAATAATACACTGCCACATCAGGATGCATACATACCACCATTCTCAACCCATTAGTGCTAAGGTATACAACCGGGCTTGAGAGATTCCTTTTTGTAGCTTCCTAAAATGCTCCAAGAAATCAGTAAAAGTAGCTACTTGATGGGCAATTATCCAAGTTACAATACATCAAAATTTTATAACAAGAAAACACAACTATGCCATCATTCCATGTATCTGCTTGAGAAGTACAATAAGATCAATGTCCAAGCTACTAACAGTACTCAATTCAAATGAATTCATCCAATGCGCTCAACAAAAATCCAAAAAAATCATCCAGAGTTCACCTGGACGCCACTCTCTCCCTCCAACATTGTTAATTCACAGAGAGAGAGAGAGAGAGAGAGAGAGAGAGAGAGAAGGGGTCAAACCTTCAAAGGAGGTTCCAATTGACACTGCAAAAAAGCATATGATTTTTAACGATGAGAATATGCTTATAACATGAGAAATGACTACTACGGCTTGTTTGCTCTAATAAAATTAGTGTAAAGTTAGATTTGAGAAAAAGAATGTAGAATCAACTGATGAAATGTCGGCTGGTATTGGTGCCAAAAATTATAGTCCATCAACAATGAAGAATTCTGTTGTAGATTATACCCGTTTACACATCATATAGCCAGAAATAGTTTTTCACAAAGACATATCCAACTGTCACATCTTGCAAATTAAAGGACTTGATATGCCGATTGCTCTATTTTTGGTAGCTCAATTTTTGGTTGCCAAAAAAGTTGGTGGTCAATCTATAACCTTTACTCATGGAGTGATCGATTTGAAGTACCACTTCTTTGCAATTATAGCCTTAAAGAAAAGCTCGGTAATGTCATCGTTTTTGGCCTTCATGAACGCCGTAAGTTAAACAATATATGCATATTGGTGTATTCCTCTGTACAACTCTACCACTCTAAATTATAAAAAGTGCAGCCTAGTTAACGAAGCTCTCACCTTTATAAGCTCTAGGGAGGGTCAGAGATACATAGCTTGACCCCCGTATTTTCCGAGAGGCAGAAATAAAAGTATATGCATACATAATTGGAACAATAGTCAATGTAGCATATATAATTGGAATAATATTCAATGTGAAGTAAACAAATTAAGGTACAGATGCAACTAATAATTGACACCTGACGCTGAGCAAGGGAGCTAATGATTAAAACACTGGTCCTAGTGTTGCACAGTGGAGAGCAAAACACAGAGTTAGGTTTACCCTGGCGTAAGTTTTAGCAATGCAAACCTTATGTGCTACGCAGACAGAGATGTTATATTTGACACGAAGCCAGAAGCTCTACCAAAGTTCAGGTATTGTCGCAGTAAAATAACTGCATAAAGTGCATTACCACATAGGTATAGATTAGCACTTGATACACTCCGTGAAGAAGGTACGTAACTTTATCAATGCACGCGGAATATCAGTTTGCATGTATGGACAACACAACCTCAAATTATGACGATCTATACTAACAGCAGTTCTGAAGGTATAGAGATCACCACCTGAAATTTGCTATACACCATGCTCTAAACTAGTGACATCAAATAAAAGAGGAGTATATATTCGCAACACCGATTACATCCTTTTTTGCTAGAGGTAAAATTGTTGATTATGCACCGATTCCCTCAATTAGCATTATACTTTCTTACAGAGATGCCAAAATGGGAAGCATGCACAGAAATAGTCTTTCCCTAATAAAAGCAACCCATCTACCAGCACACAAGACTCGTCTAAAGTTATTTAACTCTTGAATCTAACAACCAACTGAACAAACTGAAACAATCCCTTATTAGTGCAATTGCTTTCAAGATGGAAGCATGTTTATCTCCAAACTACATGATTTAAGACTCGGACCCTTAACTAACCAAAGCAAATGATACCTTCTTTTTCAGAGGATTACGGCAATTACAATCGGGCCTATAGACAGTAAAACAAGTGCTTTATTATCCAGCGGGATCAGAAATGAACACATTATGCCTGTTTTTTGCAAAAGCATTATGAGAAAATCTTTAGTTCCGATACGCAGAAAACCAAAGCTTCCCTCAACCAAACGTCATAAAACTCAAAATCCCTACTTGTCTTCATATTTGACTATTTGTTAATGGCCCAACATTTTGCATCACAAATCATATGAAAGAAAAGGACAATTTGCTTTTGCCACGCAAATATCCGAATTTAGAGGATAAAAAATCAGATGAAATCGCAAACAATCATGAACAAGGAAATAATGGGCATTACTACTATGAATCTTACCAGAGACGAAGAACAAATGAGAGAAGTAAGGAACATACTCCCAAAACTCTTATATTCACTGTTTCCATTGTTTGCAAATCGAGCTCGAATACTTCCACTGTTGCCAAATCACCGTCTGGATTTCAAATCCCGCTTCTTCTTATATACAGAAGGCCGAGAGGCCGGAAACCAGGTTCATATGGGTCTTGAAGCGGGGAGGCCCAATCTAAAACTTAAATACCAAATGAAAGCTAAAACTGTCGTTAAAAGCTAACGCTCCGTTTGATAACACTTTCAGTTTTGATTTTCTGTTTTAAAAAAAACTAAAATCAGTTTAACTTTTTTTTATTTACAAAAACAAGTGAGTGTTTGATTACCCAGTTTTTATTCTGAGTTTTTTCTTTTGAATGTTTGATTACCCAGTTTTTAATTTGAGTTTTTTCTTTGGTGATGGTTTGCGGTAGTGGGGCGTGACGGTGGCCGACGGTGGGCGGTGGCTGCCGGCGGTGGGAGGGTGGTGATGGTCTAAAAAAAAAATCAAAAATGAAAACCGAAACTCATATTTGGAGT
Source organism: Escallonia rubra (assembly GCA_033065855.1). NCBI lineage: Eukaryota > Viridiplantae > Streptophyta > Magnoliopsida > Escalloniales > Escalloniaceae > Escallonia > Escallonia rubra. The sequence continues at coordinate 153,836 of JAVXUO010000168.1, read as the reverse complement.
TTTCAAAAACAGTCTTGGTTTAAAAACTAGTTTTTTAAACTGAAGAAAACAAAAAAACGAAAACTGGTTACCAAATGCGTTTATTTTTTCCAGTTTCTAAAACTGGAAAAAAAAGCCCTGTCAAACGGGGAAAAAACTCTATTTGACAACACTTTTTTTTTTCCAGTTTTTTAAAAAAAAACTAGAGAGCAGTTAAATTTTTTTTTTTTTACAAAAACAAGTGGGTGTTTGGTAACCTAGTTTTTATTTTAAGCTTTTTTTTTTGCGGTGGTGGGGCGTGGCGGTGGTGGTGGTGGTCGGCGGTGGCTGGTGGCTACCGGCGGTGGGAGGGTGATGGTGGTTGATCTAAAAAAAAAAACCAAAACTGAAAACCGAAACTCATTTTTGGAGTTTTAAAAAACAGCCTTGATTTAAAAACTGATTTTTTAAGCTGAAGAAAAAAAAAACGAAAAATGGTTACCAAACGCGTTTATTTTTTTTAGTTTCCAAAACTGAAAAAAAGAAGCCCTAAGACTCCGTTTGACAACATTTTCAATTTCGATTTTCGGTTTCCAAAAAAACAAAAATCAAAACCAGTTAAAATTTTTTTTTTTTGCAAAAACAAGTGGGTGTTTAATTACCCAGTTTTTATTTTGAGTTTTTTCTTTTGGGTGTTTGATTACCCAGTTTTTAATTTGAGTTTTTTCTTTGGTGGTGATTTGTGGTGGCGGTGGTGGGGCGTGATGGTGGGTGGTGGCTGCCGGCAGTGGGAGGGTGGTGATGGTCTCAAACTGAAAATCAAAACTCATTTTTGGAGTTTTAAAAAACAGCTCTGGTTTAAAAACTGATTTTTTAAACTGAAAAAAAAAACGAAAATTGTACACCAAACGCGTTTATTTTTTCCAGTTTACAAAACTGAAAAAAGAAACTGCTTCAAACGTGGCCAAAATGTCGCTACAATTGTTGTCACTAAAAGCTAAACGTGTCATTACAATAAAGTAAAGCAATTGTCACAATCGTCATTCAATAATGAAATTGTTGTCACTTAGCGTGAGATGAGAGGATCGCTATGAATGAAAAATACTATTTGTTGTAGATAGTTATTTCAGTTAAATTAGCAAGAATGCAAGGGCAATGAGTGTTAAAAAACTTGCCTCAAACTTAAATTACAGAAATTTAAACCCTAAATATCAATGAGAGGTGCGTTATGTGGTCACACTATATACATTTGACCAAATTTAAATGATAAAAGAGTCATTTACATCATTAACCTACTAAAATCTAATTATATATATTTGAAAGTCGAAGATGAGAGAATGTAACATTCTATTTCCTACATGGCATGCCTCTCTTTATGACATTTGACATTCAACAAATCATATAAATTTTACGTTTTTCTCTCTTCCACGTCAGCATGTCCCACTTAAAAACAAATCTCTCTCCATAAATTTAAATACATATCTCATTTTAATTAATATCTTATTCAAATATTGAAATTTTTCAATATTTTGCACAACTCTAACACGTTTTCACAATCTAACAAAATTAATCTCCTTCATTTCACATTATACTAAGTCATCTAAAATATTTTATATATATATGTCTGTATGTACATATAATTATCTTTCATATTATATTTTTTTCTTATATCGCATAACTTCTTATACTGTTTTGGGTGAGTTTTATTAGTAAAAACCTCAATACATGGACTCTTAACATTGTTACTAAAAATGGTAAAAAAAACTCATAAAAAAAATTTGTTATTAGTATTCGAAATATAAGTATAAGCTTTTAATTACTCATTGTTAGTCCCGTGTGTAACGCACGGAATTAATACTAGTTCATATCGAAAGAAATGGAAGAAAAGACAAAAGTTGAATACCCATAATGCTAAAACTCGTACTGTGGAAATGAAGATTACATAATGCTAAAAAAGAGAGAATCCATGACAAAAAATATTTGAAAATGAACCTATGATTATAAAAAGATAATAATTTTCTAGACATGTTGGTTGAACAAATGGCTTTACCTGCCATTATTGATGATATTTCCAAACATATCCTGATATGAGATTTAATGCCAGAATCTAATTTAAATATAAACCTAAATTCATCACATTCAGATTACAGCAATTAAAATCCGACTCTATCTGGTTGGGAGATGACTGGAAGATTTCCATATTCACAAATATGAAGGTTTTGGCGACAATGAGAAACAAGATATATAACCTATGTTTTTTGTTAGAGTTCTATATTTGGTGACAATGTCTGTTTGGTAAATTGATGGTTCTGGATTTGGTTGGTCGTCGCAATTGCAATTTTGGAAGTGGTGGGTTTGGTGAAATTGATTGTGTATCTCGTATTGGATGTGAGATAATATGAGATTGACATTATAAGACTTTTGTGATATTAGAAGTACCTACTTAACAAGTCATTTTAAGGAAGGCTTTGCAATGTGATAGAACAGTGGACTAGGTCGATACAAATTGTATAAAAGCTGACTCTCGAAAACTAACATTGGACTATCCATTCGGGTTGTGAGGAGAAACAAAGTGAAACCCTAGTATATCACGCACTAAAGAGATGGTTGGGGGTAACAAATGGTGAGACAGGTACATCTTGTAACGCCCCGAAACCCGAGGGTCCGAACACGTTCTTAAACCAAAATCTACACATCAATGACATAACTATTATAAAGGCAGAGCAGAGCATCTAGGATACCACAAACACAATTATCTAAATCTCAAATATTTAACTCCAAAAATAATCCAACACTTATATACAATCCCTTCAAAAACTTCCTTCCAAAATACTTCAAAACTTATTACAAGGCTCTTAGACTAAATATCTGAATCCAAAAGAATATAAATCAACTAACCAATATTTTGTCTAAAGAAATCATAAGCTCTATTCTCAATATCAGAAACCAGAGCAATTCCCACTGCTGCACTAATATCTCTCCCTTCGTGCTACTTTTGGCCTGGGAGGGGAAGGAAACGAAAAAAACAAAGGGGTGAGCACGAATTGCCCAGTAAAAGATCTTACACACAGAGGGCCAAAAACGAATACGAAACTAGAGTTATCAAATAGAGCCAATAAATAGGAATTTAGATAACTCAATCAAATTTCACAAACGAATGATTAAGGTGACCAAAAGAGAGTTACCAAAAACGAATAACAAATATGAGTTATCAAATAGAACCAATAAATAGGAATTCAGATAACTCAATCGAATTTCACAAGCGAATAACAGAAGCGACCGAAATTGAGGTTAAATAACCAATAAATCGAATACCGATTCAAACACGAATAACAAATCAACCCAAAAAATGGGTTACATAACCAATAAGTCGAATATCAAAATATATTTACCAAAACTTGTGGGTGTCACATACACAATTGCTTATTATTAAGCATCACAAATCATGGTTATACCATGTCGAATATCGCAGCCGGCGCGTCACACATAAGTCACGATAATTAAAAGTGACTTTCAAACACAAATATCACCCACAAAGTAATTTGATAAATATAGCGAATATTCATTCGAAGTCCAAAAATAGTCATTGTAGACTTAAATCGAAGAGAACGAAAATACGAATCCAACGAAACAAAAATCAGCTCAATCGGAGATCGGGTGAATGAGATATCGTCAAAAGAAGTTTTGGGTGAAAAGAAATGCGCGAAAATCGAGAAAATTAAAGAAGATTATTGGTAACGTTACAAAAAGCGTGATGATAAAAAAAATACGCTCGAAGACAAATTTATTTTTGGGAATCAAAGCATAGCACATAGATTTCGTGTATGAAACGAAAAGACGGCATAAGAACCCTTACTTCAAAGTAACGAATATCATGTCGAAAATCTCCTCTTTATCTTAGATCTTTACTTCAAAGTAACAATATCATGTCAAGAATCTCCTCTCTATCTTGGATCAATCACCACCTTTTTGCTTGAATACCCAAAAGAATGCACCCGACTCTTTATCTTAGATCAATCACCACCTCTTTGCTTGAATACCCAAAAGAATGCACTTGACTCTTTTCTCTCCTTTGTCTCAAAAAAATATGAAGACTATTATGTCTTCTTCCTCCTTATATAGTTTGCTAATCTAATTCTAATATAACTTGAAATCCCAATTTCTAGTGTAATTATAACACAACTAAAATCCTTATTCCTAGTGCAATTAGTATACAACTAATAGATCTCATTACTAATTTAATCACAATATGACTTAAAATCCTAATCCAAGTTAAAATCTCTTTTTTTATTTCTTTTCATATTCCTAATCCAATCACATTAGCCAGTAATACTATTAAATATTAATTTCTTCTCTAAAAGGACTCAAAATAATTTATCTAAGGTCCAATACTCAATCCAAAATCATAATAATTTTTAATTGTTCTTTACACAAGTACCCAAAAATCCGGGGTATTACATTCTCCCCCCCTTAAAAAAATTCCGTCCTCGGAATTGAACGTACCTTAATTATCAAAAAGTTGAGGATGCTTTTCCCGCATAACTTCCTCTAGTTCTCAAGTAGCTTCCCTTTCAGGATGGTTACGTCATAACACCTTCACAAAAGCCATCGTCTTAGAGCACATCACATGCCTACCTCATTCCAAAATGCGTTCAGGTTGCTCCTTGTAGGATAAATCGTGCTTAACTTGGATTGGCTCGAACTAAATAACATGAGGGGTTCAAATACATACTTCCTCAAGGTCGAAACATGAAAGACGTTACGTATGTTTGACAAATTAGGATGTAAAGCTAGACGATAAGCAAGTGTACCAACTCGATCCAAGATCTCAAATGGTCTAATATATCTCTGAGCTAATTTCCCTTTCTTTCCGTACCTCAACACATTTTTCCATGGAGAAACTCGTAAAAATACATGATAACCAACATTAAATTCGAGTTCACGATGTCTCTAATCATAAGAATTTTGTCTGCAGTAATCTGGACAAGTTCTGGGCCTATTAATTTCCTTTCCCCAATCTCGCTCCAACATATAGGTGATCTATGAGCCTCAAATGGTGTCATCTGAATACTTAGCATGATAACTATTATTATAAGCAAACTCACTTAACGGTAGATGACTGGCTCAAATACCCAAAAATCCAAAACACAAACCTGAAGCATATCCTCCAATGTCTGAATAGTCCGTTTAGATTGTCCGTCTGTCTGTGGATGGAAAGTTGTGCTACGATTCAACCTTGTACCCATGCCCTCTTGCAAACTACTCCAAAAACGTGAGGTACATCTCGGATCTCTGTCTGACACAATGGACAAGTGCACTCCATGCAATCTAAGAATCTCTCGAATGTACAAGTTAGCAAGCATCTTAATCGAATCCTTACTCCTTATCATAAAAATAATTTCCTGCTTTCCAACACGAGTCATTATATTCCTCCACTTTTGAATGAAATTCTAACCTCGAAGTATTTATGACTTATCCAGTATACGAAACATAGTGAACTAAATTACTCTACTCAAATTCAACACATAAGCATCAACTGAAATCAATCTCCAATTCCTTACGCTTCCATTGCGCTACTCCGATAATACATCAAATCATACCCTTGCATAATCTGCCTTATAAAAACACGCTTAACTTCAAGCCTAAGTATACCAAAGTACTGAGTAATTGTCACATACGACTTGTACTCTGTGAGATCCAAACCTTGAGTTCTAACTTATGTTCTCATCACCACCTTAACCATATACTAGTATCTAGGTGATCAAATCTATGCTCATAAAAAGCCACAAGTGAAGTCATCTCAATGCTCCCTTAGTGAAACTTCACTGACAACTGAAACTAAGTAGTAACTAAAGTTGCTAAGATATTGGCATGCTTTCCGCCCAATGCATCGGCCACACATTAGCCTTCCAAATAATGATGATACTTAATCAAACCGTAAATATAAATTCCAGAATTCTAAACCCACAAACATCTTAGTACTTCAAATACACGGTTACTCAAGACAACACCAAACTCAATCTTTATATCCGTATTCCATTAACTGCCAAGACCACCATCTCAATGTCTAAGGCCCAATTTAAAATGTTATGATGCAACGTCTACGAAGTTCACTAACCAAAATCATGAGGTCACCAAATGATAACTATTTTCTCCATCTACTTTATTATTCTGACACCAAAATCAAAACCAAGTCCATCGGACAACCTTCGAAGTATACCACTTTGACTTAGCCAGTATGAATAACCAATTTCTGTAAGTACTTACGCATCACACCAAAAACCACCATGCTTTCGCTGCGCACTCTGATACCTTAAAACCAACCACCTCAAACTATTACCAAATCCATCACAGATAAAAGTACTACCTTAAAAGTACCCAAAATAAAACTACACACAAATATCTCGCATCCACCAAAGTTTAATTCTCTAATCTACCACATCACTTATATTTCTCAATCACAACGCAGCCTATAGCTACTAGCTATTAGAGCTATTCACCAGAAGATCATAATTTATCCTTTAACCATTCTCTTTTCTAAAACAATCCATCTTGGAATGATTGAAAAAAAATTCAGTCCATACCCAAAATTATATCGAACTGTTTCATATCCAGAAAATTAAGTCAACTGTCAAATTTCTATCATCGATACTGATGGGGCAAGAATTATAAACCATAAGGGCCATCACAAGGTTTTCTATAAGGGTAACTACATATAGCTGTGGTTTCGAGTTTCTAGGTTTAACACTTAGATACTTACAAAACGACCATTGAAACAAATAAATAAAGTGGCATAAAGATCTAGTAATGCCAACACCTTCTTTCAAATTCACTACAAAAATATCTATCACCGTATCACTTGTATCTTAAAATCACAACCTTTTTCGTATCCTACTTGATAGATCAACTCATAGACATCAAAAGATCATAGTCCTATCCTTCAATCATCCTCTTTGATTAACACTTAAAAATATTTGAATCCCAAATGCAAGTAACATGCGTTCTACAATTGCGTACTCGACCCAAATCCCGAGCATATGCCCAAATCTCAATCTTATGCTCCAATATGAAATAAATTCTCAAAATGTAATCCACCTTTTCAAGGTCTAATCCCAATCACATATATCTTAGGCTTAGGAGTCTACAGAATCTCAAACCTAAGCTCTGATACCATTCTGTAACGCCCCGAAACCCGAGGGTCCGAACACGTTCTTAAACCAAAATCTACACATCAATGACATAACTATTATAAAGGCAGAGCAGAGCATCTAGGATACCACAAACACAATTATCTAAATCTCAAATATTTAACTCCAAAAATAATCCAACACTTATATACAATCCCTTCAAAAACTTCCTTCCAAAATACTTCAAAACTTATTACAAGGCTCTTAGACTAAATATCTGAATCCAAAAGAATATAAATCAACTAACCAATATTTTGTCTAAAGAAATCATAAGCTCTATTCTCAATATCAGAAACCAGAGCAATTCCCACTGCTGCACTAATATCTCTCCCTTCGTGCTACTTTTGGCCTGGGAGGGGAAGGAAACGAAAAAAACAAAGGGGTGAGCACGAATTGCCCAGTAAAAGATCTTACACACAGAGGGCCAAAAACGAATACGAAACTAGAGTTATCAAATAGAGCCAATAAATAGGAATTTAGATAACTCAATCAAATTTCACAAACGAATGATTAAGGTGACCAAAAGAGAGTTACCAAAAACGAATAACAAATATGAGTTATCAAATAGAACCAATAAATAGGAATTCAGATAACTCAATCGAATTTCACAAGCGAATAACAGAAGCGACCGAAATTGAGGTTAAATAACCAATAAATCGAATACCGATTCAAACACGAATAACAAATCAACCCAAAAAATGGGTTACATAACCAATAAGTCGAATATCAAAATATATTTACCAAAACTTGTGGGTGTCACATACACAATTGCTTATTATTAAGCATCACAAATCATGGTTATACCATGTCGAATATCGCAGCCGGCGCGTCACACATAAGTCACGATAATTAAAAGTGACTTTCAAACACAAATATCACCCACAAAGTAATTTGATAAATATAGCGAATATTCATTCGAAGTCCAAAAATAGTCATTGTAGACTTAAATCGAAGAGAACGAAAATACGAATCCAACGAAACAAAAATCAGCTCAATCGGAGATCGGGTGAATGAGATATCGTCAAAAGAAGTTTTGGGTGAAAAGAAATGCGCGAAAATCGAGAAAATTAAAGAAGATTATTGGTAACGTTACAAAAAGCGTGATGATAAAAAAAATACGCTCGAAGACAAATTTATTTTTGGGAATCAAAGCATAGCACATAGATTTCGTGTATGAAACGAAAAGACGGCATAAGAACCCTTACTTCAAAGTAACGAATATCATGTCGAAAATCTCCTCTTTATCTTAGATCTTTACTTCAAAGTAACAATATCATGTCAAGAATCTCCTCTCTATCTTGGATCAATCACCACCTTTTTGCTTGAATACCCAAAAGAATGCACCCGACTCTTTATCTTAGATCAATCACCACCTCTTTGCTTGAATACCCAAAAGAATGCACTTGACTCTTTTCTCTTTTCTCTCCTTTGTCTCAAAAAAATATGAAGACTATTATGTCTTCTTCCTCCTTATATAGTTTGCTAATCTAATTCTAATATAACTTGAAATCCCAATTTCTAGTGTAATTATAACACAACTAAAATCCTTATTCCTAGTGCAATTAGTATACAACTAATAGATCTCATTACTAATTTAATCACAATATGACTTAAAATCCTAATCCAAGTTAAAATCTCTTTTTTTATTTCTTTTCATATTCCTAATCCAATCACATTAGCCAGTAATACTATTAAATATTAATTTCTTCTCTAAAAGGACTCAAAATAATTTATCTAAGGTCCAATACTCAATCCAAAATCATAATAATTTTTAATTGTTCTTTACACAAGTACCCAAAAATCCGGGGTATTACACATCTCACGTCGGTTGAAGAGGAAAAAATTTGCGTAACTTATGATTGAGCCTAAGCGAGGATGCCAAATGCATGAGGAGGAAAGTTAAATCAAATGTGGGATAGTAAGAGATTGTTCTTATAATACCCTGTTGGTAATCTTATAAGTACGTACTTTGATTAGCTCTTTTGAGGAATACATTGCTATGTAGTGGAGCTGTGGACTGGCTCATTATGATGGAGGTTGGGCTTTATGCGGTTGTGATAATGGCCGCATTGGTGATGGTGGCGTGATTCATGGTGTTGGTGGTGGCAGCTATGGTGTTGCCTATGGTTTCAAGTTGACAAAAACTGAAGATATTATTGATTCAATAAAAGACCATTTTAATTTATCACCTAAGGTATCTCTTACCGGGAGAAAGACCTGCAAAGAATCAAAGGTTTAGTTTATCCTAAAAATTATGCCCAAAAAAAAAAAAAGTAAATACCTAGGTGTCCAAGAAAGTATCGCATTAAAAAAAATAAAATAAAACACAACTCTTTCCCGAGAAAGTATCGCACTAAAAAAAAAAACTCTCCCCTTATTGAACTGTTGCATGAACGGCAATCGTGGGACAGTATCATAAAGGTGCACTGATGCTTTGGAAAGGACACATACCTCAACTATTTTTAAAAAAACTTTCAGAAGCATTGGTGCAAAAGTGACCCCCACAACGACGCGTGCACTTATCCATACACATTCCCCCCCCCCCCCCCCCCCCCCCCCCCCCCCCCACCAGTTTCAAATTGTATCCTCAGTTATCCTTATCAATTTTCTGTGCTCTCATCCAAATCTTAGCAATTTTTAAAAGAATTTTTAAAAATTGCCTTTCCGTTATTTTAAAAGAATTTTTTTTTGAATGTAACGGTGATCGTGTGACTTGACTTGGTGTAACGGAGAGAAGGAATAAAAGAATTTTCAGACAATAAAGATTAAAAATTTATGATCCGCTCATTCTATCGGTCGATTGTACTACGTCATATTTATCAGTATTGCATTCAAGTTTTTTTCTTCCTCTTAGTCTTATGGCCAAAACACATTGGTGGATTCTCAACCCGATTGAATAGCATCAGCCCTTTTACGATGTGCACGTCAAAGACTACTTCCTTACCTTTTAGTTGAATTTTCTTGCAACAGTATAATTCTTCAATTGTGATATGAAGTTCACGTATTAACAACATATAAGTTTTTTTTAGTAAAATAATAATAATAAAGTTATGTACGTATAAGATAATAATTGCGAAACTTAAACTTCACTTTTAGTGTTCGATCTCCACTAAAATCACTAAAGTGACAATACAACGACACGTAAAATATCTTTAGTATGAATATGAAGAGCTAATATCACTTCCCTGTGAATTAAAAACATGCATTTGTTATGCGCGTGAGACATCAAATTACGTGAAGAAAAGCAATGGTTCATATTTTAGTCAAGAAGGTCAACTGCTGGTCAGTATTCAGTCTAACAGCTGAGATTTGCAAAACTAAATCGTACGTGCGATTCGTTAAGACAGCAGTTAAACCCTAATTAAACAACTATAATTCAAAGTTCAAACAAAATAGTCGAATAGAATAATCAAACTTTAGATTCAAAAAACCATCAGAAGAAGCATCCAAGTCTCTACCTCTCTGTTCATCTCCACGGCCAGTGCTTCTTCATCATCCTAAAATCTAGGCTAATCTTAATTATCTTCACCTTGAGATCTTCACCTCAGAACCTACCTCTCACTTACCTGAGAGGCCCCCCTTCCCTTTAAATCCTCCTTTAAGCTCTTCCCCATTTTGCTCACTCACCGGTCACTCTCTCACTCACTCACTCACTCACTCGCCAGCTCCTTTCTGTACTACAGTGGTGAAAAGCTGGGTAGCTTTCTTGCTAAAACTTAAAGGCAGACTTGCCCTTTACCCTTTCCATTCATGCCATTAAGTTTCTGAACTTTAATGCACCCTGTTGTAACCTGATTGCAGTCACCAGCTTTTTCATCACCAGACAGGGCATTTCTGTCTCTGCACTCCCCTTCATTGCCCTTCAGCTTTTGGTCCAGTTTTTGAAGTTACACAGCTCCTTGTTGAGCTTGAATTTGTGGGTAGGTTTTCGATTTAGAAACAATGGCTCTGCTAGAATCTGATGTGTCGGGTTCAAGGCCGAAAAAGTCGCTTCAAAAGCCATTGTTGCTAAAAGATTTCCTGCTGGATGATCTGAACTCGTCTTCATCCAGCGGCTTTCGATCGTACCCACGTCGCCAGTGCTGCACGAGCGTCCGGTTCCTTCTCGAGATCGATCTGACGGCGAGAAATGAGTCTCAGACGCGCAGGAAGAACCTGCTACTCAAGAGCCGGCCCAAAACGGCGCAGTCCACCACCATGTCGGCGTTGCAGAGAGCTTCCGAGGCGGTGATCAACGCCGCCAAGTACTTTCCGTTCGCCGGTCTCAACCCTAAGAAAGCCATTCTCCCGAGGAGCTTTTCACGGAAGATTTCGAAGAGAAGCTTCTGGAAGAAGAAAGATCATCATAAAGAGATCAAACGATGGAAATCTTTCCGTGAACTGCTCGAAGAGCAGCCGGAGCCGCTGAGTATCTCTCCCTCCGCCGCCCCAACGGCCACAACCGCCGCCGTAACCGCCGCAAACAGTTCATCTAGCGAGAGCAGCAACAGCGAGGGTAAAAGTGACAGCTGGTCGGACAGTGAGTTTACCAGTTCTGACTACAATTTACAGGGCGGTTCTTCGAGCGGTAACTCCGAGGTTACTTCGAACGTGAACGACGTCGTGGGGAGTAGAAACCGGTTACCGGAGAAAGTAGTTAGCGAGAGAGTCGGCGTAATAGTCGGCGAGGGTTCCACTGACGGAACCACCAACTGTTCTGACGAGAGCACCAAGGTGAGGATTTTTTTTTTAATTCTGTGTTTCGCACTCACTATTTCTTAATCTACTCCTTGCTTGATTTTCAATCTTAGCTGTTCATTTTGGTACTGTTCCAATATCAATTAATGTTTTAAAAACTTTAATCTAAGGAGTTGATTTTTAACTTTGAAAATTTTAAAATCTGATTTAGAAAAAATAAGCTACCATGAAATTCAATTTGGAATAAGGTCAAGATAGTTGTTATCAAAATCGGAAGGGAAGCATAAAAAGCGATATCGAACTTACTAAAACGTGAAAGCAATTTATAACAGCGTGTCAAAGAAGCATTTTGCTCGGGAATGTAACGGCGGATTAAAATTTGAAAAGGTTATTAAATACTTTTTGAATTTGCTTTTACAGCGGGAAAGATTGAAAAAACAGCTGGATGCCGGAGCGTTAAAGAGAATTTATTAACTCACGTGTGGGTATATAATAATGTATCTGGGATAAATTCAGAACTTCTAGGGACACGAAGTTAAATGCCGTCTAGAACTTTAACGGCGCGGATCCCGCTGCGTGTGACCTCCATGCGGGATCTACGGCGTCAAGACGTGCAAGCGTATTTCGTTCCGTAGTACACAGGACACAAGATCAGCGCTCCTCACTTTTTTTTAACCTTTTGCGCATTTACTGAAAGGGCCCTAGTTTCCAAACCTTGGGAAAGGCAGCACCGGGGGCGTTTTCGGAACGTCAGCTTTTTTCTGTCAAATAAACTTTTTGTGTCGGTGACAAAAGGGTTGAATTGCCCTTTTCACTTGTTATTTTCGTGGGTGAGTTGGTCAGTTCATAAGTTTCAATTTTGGCTCGGCAGATGTGGGTTAGTTGGTCAGTTCTAAGACAATATGTCTTATATTATTATTATCAAATCTTGAAAAGAATTACGTACAAGTTTCGATTATATTTGGAGAACTGCATATTAAATTATTATAAATAATTAATATAATGTTAAATTATTAATTACGCGCAAAGCCTAGACTGTTGTATACGAACCCGATAATAGTATCATAGTCACGAGATATTCCTTTGACCCTGAGAAGGCATCGTTTTGATGCACTTATTTAGTAATTATCACATTACAAAACGTAAAGAAATTAAAAGAAAATTGGTTATTATCCGGGTCGAAGGAATCTTTCTCTTACCCTCGTTTTGTGATAACTAATTGTTCCTAAATGTTCTTAATGAGTTTTAATTAGTGACGCTACAAAAATGCTGTTAAGATTTTTCGGTGAAAGTATTAGCAGAAAAATCACTGGAAACATTTAGCGACCATCAGTTGTCACTATATACGGGATTGAAGAAAGATTTCTTTAAATTTGATAACAGCCAAAATTTGTTCAAATATTGTGTCTGTCTATTAATAATTTTTGTTGACGGTACAAATTTAGCGTCTAATACGAGCAAATTCATTGAAGATGGATCAAATGTTACACGACAAGATTGGCCACTCGCCCATTCATCATGTTCGTAACGTGAATCACAACCATAATGGCGTAATGTAAATGTGTACTTGTCACCGGCCACTTGCTCGACCAATCATTTATTAAGCTGTTCTTTCATTACATGCATTGTGGATTTGTAGGGAAGCAGAATTTAAAAATTGCTTCAGTCGTGGGGTTGGACTCACGACACCAGGTGTCCCGTAGGGACCTAAAACTTTGATTAATATTGGTACCAGAGGTTAACCCGTGCGTGTCCACTTTGATATTTGTGCTCTGAATTTTGACGCTCTTATACAAAATAAAATCATAAAAAGTTAAAAGTCCGCATAAGAACATTACTATTACGACTGATAGTTTACGAGTGCTTATGATCAGTATATGTTAAACGTAACAAAGTTGTTGAGTCTTTTTTTTTAATGGCTTAATCTTTTAGAATATATATGATAACTTAATATCATATTAGAGCTTTGATTTGACAAGATTTTGAATTCGATTCTTTCTGCTTGTATATTGATCCCCTTTGTTATAGTATAATTTGTACTGTGTTTAGTTGTCTTTTACGTGACAAATATGCATGATGATGACTAACAAAAACAGTTGACAAATAATCAGGAGAAGGAACAACTTAGTCCAGTATCTGTCATGGATTTTCCGGATGATGATGACGACGACGAGGTTTCCTCGCCTTTTCGACGCTGGCTCACCAGAGCGGAAGGTCTCTCTCTCTCTCTCTCCCTCTTATTTTACGCTTATGGTTATCATAGAAATAGACCGAAACGGGGCTTCTGAAACTTCTGAAATTAGTTTTAAAAAAAAAAAACCGACAGTAATTTGACTTGTCATCGAAGCAAAAAGAGCAACCGTGTGTAAGCTTATGCATTCCAGTTCCGATTGGTTGAACTATTACTTCCTCCCTTCCCCCCCACCCCACAAAAATAAAATAAAAACCACACATCATTTTTGTCTCGCGGTTTGTGGTCTTACAAAAGAGAGTTGAAGTGTTAAGAGTGCACACAAAGTCCGCAAGTATCAACCTCAATTAACCGACTATAAAAGTGACATTTCTGCAGGAACGGGAAGCAAGCAAAAGCTTATACGGAAGTCTCGAAGATTTGAGAACCTAAGCCAACTGCTGCCTGTGGACTTGGAGAGCAGGATTGCACAATCAGAGTGCGACCATAAACCAGTAGTTGACAATGCTAGACAAACAGAACAAACAGCTGCTGAGTTACTTATAGAAATGAAGGCAACAGTTCCACCAGCCAGCTTCACCAAATACAATCCAGACAAATTGTTGTTGCATTTCTTTGGAGAGAGAATTGCTGAAGGATATACACAACCCGAGCTGTTAAGTTCAGCAAAAGATTGGATCAATGGGCACCCACAAGAATTGCTGTTGGAATGGGAAGAACAGAAGAATAGGGAAGCTTACATGGAAAAGGGAAGGAAGTGGGAAGAGGTAGATGAAGAAAAACAAGAGGTTGGTTCGGAGTTGGAGGCTGAGATATTCACTTGTTTGGTGAATGAGCTCTTGCTTGATCTCTTCACAGCCTAAATGTATGTCTTGGTTGTGCAGATATTAATTAATACTGGAACAACTCAGGGTTGTTTTCGTCATTTGGCTGCAGGTAGGATATATAGCTTGAAATGACTAAAGCCACCTTGAGGGGAGGGCTAGGAGAACTCATACATGTTTTTTTTTTTTTTTTTGTCTCTTTTTCTTGGTGAAAAGATGGTGATTTTCGAGAATTTATGAGAACAAACGTGGTGAAATTTGTTGGTGTTGATGATAGATTGTATGTAATGTGTTTGTATTGAAAGTGAAGTTCAAGACCCAAAAGGTTTTTGGGTTTTGTTCTTTGTCCCACATTGGAGAGAAAACTCTTCTTATAAGCAAGCACATGGTACATACTATTAAATTAATTGAAATGTTTTGGAGGGTACAATTGGCAATGTTATTGTGCGGTGCGCATTGTGTGCGCTTTAGTGGGCGCACTTGGCACGCTTGCCGCGAGCACGTCTAACGCGTTGATTTATATATAATCTAACGGCCTATATTTTACTAATTTTCGGAATTATTTCTTTCTATTATTTATTTTAATGACTTTGAAAGTAATTCCGAAAAGGCACAAAAAATAACAGTTATTTCTGTTATTTTTTTATTAGTTGTGTCCCTTCATGAAGGGGTGGCTATTAAGCACATATATAAGATTCTGAAATTCAGAATATGTATTCAACTTCGCATTCCTAAATTTCGTATCTCAATTTTCAGTTAAATACACAATTTCGAGGAGCAATTCTGAAAACGAATCTTCAGAATTGCTATCTGCAGATTGTTGGCTTGGGTAATCCTGAAGGTGATTTGCCATTAACCCAGTAGCAAACTCGATTCGAGTGGGGGCAAATATCGCCTTAAAGACAGTGTCTTCAGACGCGCCTCAAGTCATTGAATTTCCGTTTTCTTCTTCTTTTCTGCAAATTTCTATCCAACAAAATTTGTTCAATAGCTATGCTGTTGTGTTACTTCTATCTGGGGTTTTTATTTATTTTTTTTAATTTTGTTCAAAATTTTCCGTGCCTTCGATGTTTAGGAAAAATAATATTCTACGGCAACGTAACAAGTTCTCGTATTCTTTCACTGAACTTAAAATGTTCTATATCCACATCCAATTTCAAAGAAATAGCGTGTTCCGGTTTATGAACAAGATAGAAGGATTTCAAAGACTTAACGATGGTTTTAGGCAATCGCATCAACTCGTCAAGTCCCGCACGTTCACTGCACCACTTCATTTTCATACTTTCTTGCCATATGCATATCTTGTGCTGTTGTGCATCTTGTTTTCTTCAGGCATACTTCACATCAAAATAGTCCTTAGGCTTTACCCTCTGCATTGAGTCTGTGGACTTCATGGATGGAAGGTCAGTGTCAACTCAATCTGCGGCAGTTGCCACTCCTCAGTTGGGACGAAATTGGAAGTAAACAATGTCCTATTTTCCTTGTTAATTAGTAATTAAATCAAGCTGTTTGGCCCTTGTGGTTGCTTAGGACCACCATCTACAGTCAGATGCCACAACAAATTCATTGCTTACGCATACATTTCCTTCTTACACATCAAACTTTGTAAGTTCTAACTAACTCAAATTCCAACCCTCCACCTACAAGGGAGAGTTCTTGACTTGTAAACTCTAAAAAACTCTAATAAGTTAGTACTGTTTCATCGGTTTTTAGCTCGCAAGATGAAACATGCATATGCGTAAGACGACGTTTAAACCTTTTCAAATTGGAATTGCAAAACTTTAGCCATATTCATGTCAAATGGAATCAATCCACCAATATGCAATCTCAATACGCTCACTTACAAGGCACTAGTCAAGATCGTCTATTGACATCTGAACAAGCGATCGACAGATTAATTGAGGACACATCTTAGTTGCTAAATTGTGATGGCTAATTGGCTATACTATTACACTCATTGTACTATTTTGCAAACACACTTTTCACAAAAGTTTGGTCAACGCTGTTACCATCCGAAAAAATTCCCCTCAACTCCATTTTTGCCAAAAACATTTTGAGCTACTAGAACCTACCATCAATTTCAAATTGGCTTGAGAGAATAAATAACATCTTTTGTGGAATCACTTTTGCATTTGAAAAGAGTGCTCAATTAAATATCTTTCATTAGGTCTGTTCTTCTTAAATTCCTTCTCCACAAGTTACATTCCAAAAGGATGCTTATACAATACTACTCCACACCAATCAGACCCCAGCTTTCGCAATTTTATACTTGAGGATCTCTTTTGAAACGACATAGATAGAAGGCAAGAAAAATCTTTTCTTTGAAATTGGAAACCCATGTGATCTTTCCTCATTATGAATAATTCCATAGGATCTAAATACACAGTACTCCGTATTTGACAAGGGTGAATACAGATAGACGTATCGTGTTGTGATTCTTACCTCACCAACTTTGAAACCCTCCAGTATAGTTTCATCCCTCCAAAGGCTAGAATATAAATACCCTAAAGCTGCGAAGGCAATAAGAACCAGAACTCCCTCTGTAGCCACCCATGTGGAGTGCAGGGGAAGTTTACTAGAATTATGCTACTTTGCTTGTGCATGTAACAAGATTCTGACCCTTTTCTTCACACACTCACACACGCACACCCTTTACACCGGGGATTTCACCATGCAATGGTAGCATAGGGGATCACGAAAAGTCGTCTGTCTGATTTTATACAATTGGGTTTGAAAGATCATGAAGGGGGACGATCAAGCTAGGACTCTGTTTGGCATTCCGTTATCTGGTAGGCCCAAGTGGCAACAATTTCTCATCTGCTCATCTGGGTTCTTCTTTGGGTACCTTGTTAATGGCATCTGTGAGGTTTGTTCGTTTCAAATTCCATTCTAATCGTCCCCAATTCATGCGTTTGTGCAATTTCTCATGCATCAGTTATGTTCTGTGTAATTTTGTGCATGTTTTTAATCCTGTTCATGATGATTTGGATTAGGTATATATTAGTTTGTATTTCTGTTCTCCTCTGGACCATGTACCAATGTTTGGTCAGTGAGGAAGGGCAAGAAAAAGGGATGAACGTTAAGCATTTTCTAGAATTGGAGTTGAATGGTTTTG
Source organism: Escallonia rubra (assembly GCA_033065855.1). Taxonomy (NCBI): domain Eukaryota; kingdom Viridiplantae; phylum Streptophyta; class Magnoliopsida; order Escalloniales; family Escalloniaceae; genus Escallonia; species Escallonia rubra. The sequence continues at coordinate 135,884 of JAVXUO010000168.1, read as the reverse complement.
AAGAACTTCAATTTCTGGTTAATTCGTCATAATTACAAGGCAACCCTGCAGTCTTGTGTCAAAACGTAAAATTCTTTTATTTGACAAGCATTAAGGAGATTGAGTCTGTTGACCATCTAAAATCCATGTCAAAGTTTGGGAAAATTTTCAATTTTTGGTAGCATCATGTAATTGGTCGTAATTGCCTAGGTTCACAGTTCCATTGGCTTTTTGGCATCTCAATTGAGCTTATTTTATAAAGAATATTGCCAATTTATCTTAGGAGTTATAATGTCGATGAACCCTCAAATTTTGAAATGTCTTGTGTTGCAGGAATATGTGTATAACCGGCTCCAATTTAGGTTTGTCAATGTCTCTAAAACTTTTTCTTGCGACATTTCTTTGTTGTAATGTTCTCGTGTTTAAAATTCTTGATCATGTTGTTGACTTTTCAGCTATGGATGGTATTTCACATTTGTACAAGGCTTTGTGTACTTGGTGCTTATATACTTGCAGGGTTTCACCACCAAGCAAATGGTGAACCCGTGGAAAACATACGTGAAACTCTCTGCTGTTCTTATGGGTTCTCATGGATTAACCAAGGGTTCCTTGGCTTTTCTAAACTATCCAGCACAGCTTATGTTTAAATCCACAAAGGTATATGCCAAAACCAATTTCTTAGTTTCAGGCTTTTCTTCCAAGGGGTTGAAATTACTCTGAACTTTCTGCAACCGCATGGAGTTCTAGGTATCTATTTGTGTTGAATAATAGCATTCTAGGTTGCGCCTGCGGTCATGCATGTTGAACTGTTGTAGTTGATCAAAACTTGAACCACCTTTTGAAGTCTATTTTGGCATTGTAGATTATGGTGTAGGTGGTTTTTTATTTGTTTCTAAAAACTTCATTCATCTACTTATTTTTTCGTCCAATTGTCATAGTTCAGGTACTACCTGTCATGGTAATGGGTTCCTTCATTCCTGGCTTGAGAAGAAAATATCCAGCTCATGAATATCTCTCTGCCCTGCTTCTAGTTGTCGGCCTGATTCTTTTCACTTTGGCAGATGCCAACACCTCTCCAAATTTCAGCTTTATTGGGGTTGTGATGGTTTCGGGTGCTCTAGTTATGGATTCCTTTCTGGGTAATTTGCAAGAAGCAATTTTTACCATGAATCCTGAAACCACACAGGTAAGACTAATTCCGGTAGTTCTTCGATGCATAATCGTGCTAAGGCATCTTCCTATGTATTTCCCCATAAATTTTGATGGTTTCTCCTGACAGATGGAGATGCTATTTTGCTCAACGCTAGTTGGGTTGCCTTTCCTAATTCCGCCTATGATATTAACAGGAGAACTGTTCAAGGCATGGAGCTCGTGTTCGCAGGTAAAAGAACCCCTTGGTTTAGTTTGTCATCCTAAAATAATGAAGAGAGAGGAGGAGAACTCCCTAGATAATTCACCTGAAATGGTGCTAGTGCTGGCCTTGCGTAACGTGGCCTACTACTTCCACCTAAGAGAATTTCCTGGGAGAAATCAATGATTTAGTAGTTGACTGTCTATATCATTAGTTTTTTCCAGTCCCATAACTTTCTTGTAGAATTGTTATTCTACTTCAAGTTAGGATAGGAATAAAGTATGATACAGAAAAGAAAGTGCACCTCTTTACCAGATCAGCAACTACATTGATATTCCACTTTTCTTCAACCACCTTTTGACAAGTTCAACTATGTCCTGATTATGGGGATTTCTATTATTAGACAAAAGGGAAGGCCATGTGCCTTCCTTTTTACCTTCTAAGAAGGTTAAGAATTTGCTGTATTTTGCTGTTCCATAAGATCACGAACTTGACCTTTTGTTTTCCAACTTTACTGATTGATGTTTCTGTTACTGTATTTTCAGCATCCTTACGTGTATGGCGTGTTAGTGTTCGAAGCCATGGCAACATTCATCGGACAAGTGTCTGTTTTATCACTCATTGCTATTTTTGGGGCTGCTACCACTGCCATGGTAATCACTGGATTCTGTCTAGTAATTAACAAGATGCTAAACTGTTTCCCCTAAACTTGTGCCTCCCGGCCCCCCACCCCTCCCCCATGGACGGGGCTTGGGTCATGAATGTCACCTAATTCGTTTTTACAACTTGGCGAGTATTGATCTTCTAACCACAAGGATTTGGTTGATTGTGTCATGTAGATAACAACCGCAAGAAAGGCAGTGACTTTGTTATTGTCTTACTTGATATTCACGAAGCCGCTAACTGATCAGCATGGGTCGGGGCTGCTGCTCATAGCCATGGGAATTATCATGAAGCTGCTACCGGATAACAAAGCCCCTAGTATGGTCCCAGTATCAAATGCCAAAGCCAAGCTTGGAAAATCGAGCCTGAAAGAGGCAAAGAGGCATTCAGAATATAGAGAAAAGGGTGAAGAACCTGAAGAAAAAAGGCTACTAGTCTGATTATTAGCAATTTTGGTTTGGCATTTTGTTACACCTTTTTTTCTGGTTTCTTGGGAGGGGAGGGATGAAAAATTGTAACTAGTAAAGATCATTTCAGTGTTTTTATGTTTATGCAACTAAGGTACTTGGTTACTTCAAATATGTCGAAATGAAACCGATAACAAGGATATACGTAGGATTGCCGGAAGTAAGTTTAATTTGTCAAGTCCTTTATTTTCTTATATTGTGGCCATTAATATGTTTAAGCATTGGAGAATTGCGCATGGTTAAATGTATCGCCCAAGTTTTAGGCTAAATATTAGAGGAAGCTAAGGCATATGTGTTTCCATGCCATAAACAACTTCTCTATGGCAACTAATAAAAATGAGAACTATGCCCTTATTTGTAGTCTACATGTACATTCCATAAAGGGTAAAGAGGTCATTTTGCTTAAAATCAATATTTTTTTTTCTCTTTCTCCTCCCGCCTTCACCACCATTCTCCGGTTGTCACCACCATCTAACAAGAGGCTCCTCTGAAAGTCCAGCCATTTTGATGAGCAAGTTTGTAACTTTATTAATCTGATCTCTCTTATCCACCTATCTCCCCATCCTCCTATTTCTTCGATCCCTTGTTATCTCCGTTTCAGTTTTCTTCACTTTCCTTTTAGTTTTTCAGCTTTGAAGTTTATCTTGCTTTTACCATAGTTTTCCGGCTTTGATACGGTATCGTGATTTGGTTTTGATTTTTATAATGTTGATTCTGTAGGTTTTAACCATCTTTTGCTCTTTCAATAAAGATTTATCAAAACCCGCAAAAAGCTTGACATAACTTCCGTTAGCCCCTCGAATCAAATTGACCCATTTTGTCGTCGTTAACAATAGTATTGCAGGTTATAATGTATAAATGCGCCCTTTGCTTCAATGGTAAATTTGATATATGTCTTGCAGCTCGTTCAACGAGTCAACTAGAAAGCTTCGTAGAAAAATAAAAAAAACTCAAAAAATAGATTGAGATAAAAGGTTGATGGGTTTTTTGCCGATTAACCGGCAAACTATGAACATGTGTATGAAATAGGCACGGGTAAAATCGCAAGTAAAATTTTGTGAGTGCCCCCATCGACCCATGCCTGATTGGTCTTCTAAGCAACTACATTTTGGCGTTTTAGTTAAGCTTTAACAAATTTAATTTTCAATCTATTTGGTACCACCTTATACAACGTTTCCGGCTCCGCCAATGTATGAGATGCTACTGTATGTGAATTGTATGAATTAGTTCGTCTGGTATCTCGCTCGTTAACGACAACGATAAGTTATTTTTTCTCTAACCTTCTCACGTGGTAGTTTAGATTGCCACTTGGGCTTATAGATTACGTTGCTGCAGATCAGGCCTAAGCCCATATAAGATGACTGGCCCACATAACCAGTAACTGAGCTCAGCCCAATCCTATTAACAATCTCAAAAACACGTGGGCCCCTCCGTATTGAACTTGGACCGTTAACCAGCACGTTGCCCATGTGAGGGAGGGTGCCCTTCTGTTAAATTGGGCCCCCACTCTACTGGTCATCCCCACACCCCATCGACGGCTCCAGTTGAAATCTCCGTACCCCACCTGAATTCAACGGCCGAGATCACATTACATCACTCCCAATTTTCAATTCCAAATCTTTCCTTCAAGAGGCCCTAGAAACAGAGCAAGAACTCAATTTTTTTGGGGGGGTACAGAAACCCTAATTTTGCCTCGCTCTAATTCGGCCGATTTGTTAGACCGGAATCAACGATGAACATGAAAGGAGCGAAACGTTTCGGCGTATCGGATTCGAACCTGGACGCCAGCAATTCTGTTGTGAGTTCCAATCTATACATGTGTATTGTGTGTGTGTGGTGTGTGTTTGTGTTCGTGTTTGCGCATTAGATGGATGTTATTAATTTATAAGTCATTGAGACCTAAATTTGTTTTCTTTTAAAGGGGCTTTAATTTAGGTTGGTAATTGCATGGTAGTAATGCTGGTGTTCTTTACTTTAGGTATTAATTTCTAGGTGCGGAATCCGCAATTAAAGTGGTACTGTCTTGTTTGAACTTTGGAGAATACTTATTTAACATAATCAGAGCTAATTATGCATTTAAAGCAAGTGATTTAGTTGTGCTGAGATTCTAAGAAAAGGGCAAAACTTGTCCGGGTTTTAATGAAGCTTGAAAAAAAGTTGTTTCAGTAAGTAATAGTTTGTGAGATATATGAGTATGTTTTCCTTCTGTATACAGTTCCAGAATAAAAGATTAATGGTAGGGTCCCAGTTTAGTTTTCCTCGAGCGGAACCATCCCAACAGCAGCCAACAGAGACTCCTCAGCTTGATGTGCGGCGGGGGGAGTCATCCAGACAGCATGTGAGAGCTCTCAATACCCAATTCGCAAGGTCAGTTATTTTTCAGTTGCTGCTAGTTAAGTGATCTGTTACTGTTTTAGTCCCTTTTTAAGCTGAAGGCAGAACAAGGGAGAGTTATTGGGTTTCTCCTTGCCAGTATCTTGTGTAGTCTTAGGTCTTGAGTTTGCTTTCTTCCACGTTTTTCCTTGGAGTCATCTCCTATACCTTTTTTTTAGCATTCATCACATCAGCTTGCAGCTATCAGTGATTCAACTTCCCTGAACGTTCTTTCAATTGTGTTGCCTGGCTAGAATGAGTTTCTACTTTAGAGCATGATCTTAGATTTTAAGGTTTTGTTTGTTTAATTCTGTTACAATTGATTTTTGTTTACTGCAACAGTTGGATCCAAACTCAATTACAGAACCACCCTGATGAACTTTGGGAAGATGGAGTCCGAGACTATCTAACTCACGCTTCAAACATTTTGGTAACTAAACCACCCTTAAGCTAGTTGAAAGTTCACACACTACTCATATGTTGTAAATATGAATATGTTTTAGTGCTGTTCGAGAAAACTTTTGTTCAGGCCTCGCAGCTTCGTAATATGATTCTTATGTTTATATCACAATAAATTCTGTTTACCTTTTGCAAAAACGTATGGGGACATGGAAAACATTGTACGTATACTGATATCCAAGTTTAAAGTTTGTAGAAGGTAGTTAGATTGACTAGAGTTGGTAGGTTGTAAGCAACGCTTAGCAATACCCTCACTCATTGTAAGTCAATCTGGTTTTCCAATTTTTTTGGGTACTCCCACAAATTTTCTGATGATAGTTGCAAACATTAACCTCACTGCTCTGTCTTATAGCACAATCTTTTAATATATGTTTTATAGTCTATAGAGGATGTAGAATCTAAATTGTTATAAACAATCGACAACTCAAGTTCTTTTTTAGAAGGAATGAAAAAAATTGAAAAAAGATAAGCCCCAAATAACATGGCAAGAGCATGTGTTGCTGCCGTGTGTTGAACCTACTAACAGTTCTTGACATTTAGATAATACCATCACTTAAAATGTCTATGAGTAACATAGACTGATGATCAAACAACCTACTTAAAGTGTGGACCAGACTTCGTCACTTTCACATGGCAGGACTAGAGGTTGATCCCTCCGCGTTGTAAAACCAGGTCGATCTACAACTGCTTTATATCTCGTATGGTCTGCAGCAGCATCTTCTTTTTCCTTATTTTGGGTATGTTGCAAGATAAAATTCAGACTGCTTCGTGTACTTTTTACTGATAATTTCATTCACCCTCTGGTTGCAGGAAAAGTTTAGTGATGTTGTCAACTGGCTAAAAGCAAATGCTGCAAAAACAGAAAGTTCGTCTGCGCCAGAATTGCAGACAGCTCCTAATAAACCTATTATAGAGAGTAAGGATAATGGGATAAAAGTATTTCCAGAGAAAATTTGGAATACTTCGGTGCAGACAAGTGCAGCCTTCACATCAGTGAGCTCTGGCGCTCTTTTTAACAGTCAGACCCCATTTTCGTTTGGTAGGTAGTTTTTCTTTTCGTACCTTAAGATCTACTGTGGCTGATCTAATTTTATTAAGTGCACATATTAAATCTTCTGATCCCTCTGAATTGAAGTTTCAAGTGGTTTGAAGTCTCAACTACGTCACCAAAATTGTTTAAAAAATCTGCATCTCGTACATGTACGAGCAGTGGATTAGCATGCTGTCTAACATGCTGTCAGTTTGGGATTCTGTCCCGTTTGCTAGAGTTAGACTCAAATCCTCGTATGGACAGAGGGCTATATTTGAATCGGAGATATGGAAGTACCATACTTGGCTTAATTTTGTTTTGTCTTTAATGTACATGTAACATTCTGTGCCTATGTCGATGCTACTGTTACTTAATAAGCTTACTTCTAGACCTGTGGGCCATGACGAATGTCTAGCCTGGCATGCCAACTTTGCCTAGAGTGTGCACATCTCTGCTATACTGATTCTTGTGTGCTCACTGCTATGCTGTTTTTTAAGTGATATACTAGTGCTGAAATTACTTCTATGTTCAACCTCTTAGATTTTTAAGTGATGTATTGTACAATTATTGATTATTAATGGTGAGATTTTTGGTTGTGATGTGATTTTAACCCTTGCGCAATTGTAAAAATTGGCTCACCCCCCCCCCCCCCCCCCCCGCGCCCTGCGCGTCCCCCGTGACTGGTGTGTCACGCGTTCTCTTAAACATAAACATGGGTGGGCGCGATTCTCTAATAGGTTAGGCTTTTAGAGCAAGAGGTAGCCTAACATAATAGCTGAGCTATGGTTTTGGCAAGGTCTTGGGTTTGGTTCACCCCTCTTCTACTGGGCCCCTCTTTGTAAGTGCAATTTACATTTATTTTTTGTGCACTTTGAGGTGCTGCTGCTTGATTCTTTTCCAATTTAAGGGTGTCTAAAAGCGGTAAACATGAGTACACCCATGAACTACGAAATTTCTGGGCCTTGCTTTTTACTTCACTAATACTTGGAAACGTAGTTATCAATTTTGCTCAGTACTGGCTGAAATGGGTCGGTACATACCATTTTTCAGATTTACCTGTACAAGACACCTTTTAGATCATACCAGCCTTTATTCGGATTTTATGATGCTTTTAATGGAATTTTATATTTATACATAACTACATATATGAAAAGCGAGCCTACAGCTAGCTGCACACTCATTTTTGGCAGCATGGCCCAAACGGGGTTGTTATCCCTCATTTATGGCATTTATAACTTGCTTTCAAACGATTCTTTCCTATCACCTTACAATATTTGGCTTCTGAAATAACTCGTCAAGAAAGTCTAAAGTCATCCTGCTACCATTTCAGGACTCCGAAGTTCAACTCCTTTGCAACAAGGACTCCGAAGTTCGACTCCTTTGCAACAAGCTGCTACCATTTCAGGACTCCAAAGTTCGTTACCCTTTCAACAAGCTACTACCATTTCAGGACTTCAAAGTTCGACTCCCGTGCAACAAAATGCCATGAATGATGATGCCGGTGAGATATTAAAGATCGGATTTTTCTTTATTTAAAAGGAATCATACTATTCACTATGTTGAACATTTGGTTGTGGTATCTTCTTATCTTGCCTAAACTAGTGATCATATATGTTCCTCTTTTCATCTGTCTTTTTCTTACTGGCTAGCTTGATTAGTTGTTCTTCTTCAGTTGTGACTTCTTGTCTGCGTAGATTACTTCTTCAATCAACGGGCCTTCAACTTTTCCTAATCCTTAGATCTTGATTTTTTGCTTCAAGGCATGAAGAAGTTAAATACTTGTCTTGGTAATTAGTCCAATTTTATACACGAAAAGAGAAACTGGAAATTGTGAGGTAAAAAATGCAATGTGTATTCCCTGAATAGCCAAGTGAGGTATTTTTTGTTTATCTTATGCCATACCATGATGTTGTTTTATGTATTCCAAAGGCTATTGGTCTCTTATTGGTTCACCGTCTTGCTTAGAGAAATATGACATACTTCAATTGTACCTCTATATATGCTGGGATTCCTTGCTCTCCATGTTCATTTAGTAGGTTGATCGCTTTAGCCTTTAAGGAACGTGGTGGGAGTATATTAGAATTCATGGTTGCACTTTTTTCTTTATTAATTAATCTTTCGTTTTCCTTTTTTATTTGGTAGAAGAAGTGGAGCAGCCTAGCAGCCCGTCTGTGAAAAAGACTGAAGAGAAGGGTGTTAATGTAGTCCATGAAGTCAAATGCAAACTTTATGTCAAGGTAATTTCCTCATGAGGATTTTAAATATATCATATGAAATTATGTATGTCCTTATTCTCCGAGTTCTGAGCTTTATTTGTTAAATCTTCCCATAATTTTCCTTATTCGTTTGTAGCTAGCACATATTTTTCTTGAGATAGCTTCTTATGTTTGATCACAGACATAAGTTGTTCAAGTCAGGAAACATTATCGTGATTTCTTTAGTATTCGTGTATTCATATCCCCGTGCATACCCTCACATGTGCAGATACAAGTTTCATTTTGCTAAACGTGTATTATGGGCCCATAATTTGGCCATCACTCTCAGATTCCACCCCACATGTTTGTACTCGAGATGTTGTGCAGTTAGCCTATTAAAACACCTGGTACAAAAGCTGTTATTTTTACCAGTTTGAGGGTCCTCCTTCTGAACCAGATACCTGTACCCTTTTTCTTGGAGCGGTATAATGGATGCTATAAGATATTACAAGATTTACTTCTACCTACGGCAACTTTGCCTTTTGGGGCTTGCAATTGACAATGTAGAAGAAAAGACTTAGAGCCCGGTATAGATGGATTTTTCGTGCTTATTTATCATGATGCTTGTTTCATATTTCTATTCTAAGATGGTTGCACTTACAGTTGGAACATCTAATTGTACCCTCATTATATCGATAAGTTGTGGATTCACAATGTACTTTTACGTTTTCTTGTGCATGTGTCCAGTCAAGTGATCCCGTGGATAAGGATGCGTGGAGAGACAAAGGTACAGGTCAGCTATCTATTAGATGTAAAGAAGGTTTTGGCAAAGGAACCAAAGAATCCAAACCAAATATTCTTGTCCGAAATGATGTACGTTTCCCTCTGAATTGTTCATTCCTGGGGTTCAATTACTGTTTACCTTCCTGTTTTACAAACTAATCTGTTGTTATGTCATACGGTATCTCAATCTGCTTTGTTTTCCTATTTCAAAATTGATGGAAATTGCGAGGAAGAGCTGTATTGCTAAATTGATTTGATGGTAGGCACATATTCTGTAAATAGAGTTTCCAACTCTTTATACCGCCAAGCAATGGCACTCAATTATGTTTAGCAGCCAATCTGAGGACGCATGGGCTATTATACACCTCTTGTATGAGCCTCTAGGTTCTGTTCTATTTTTTATAGCTTGAAGTCATGAAGTGATGCCGTAGAGTTGAATAAAAGAAAGATTATCACAGGGTGCGGAAATAAACACACCATTGGGGAAGATAAGTGCAGAATTATTGGGTATGGATTAGTGATAAATGGTGGTTGATTGGGAGGAGGAACCGGTAGAAAGAGAGAAATCAAAGAGAGAAGGTAAAAAGAGGGCAAAGTGGGATTTTCGGGCACCCTCCCTTGCAAGGGCGCAGAGATAGTCTTGCCCTTGTTTCTTTGATGAAACTTCCATGAGTAGAGCTTCGGTTGGAGAGGTTCTACTACTAAGTTTTCAAGTTCAAGGACAGATAACTGGTTTGTTTGCTTTTGATGTAAGGGTCATTATAGAGGGTACGTGGTGGAAGTGGGTGACTAATATTTAGTAACAACAAAATTAGAACTTTGATGCTGAAATGGATGAGTTAAACATCCTTAGTTTCCCTAATAGAATACTGAGCCTCCAGTATACAAGACACACCAGCTGAGCCTTCTGTAGAAGAATTTAGTGAGGATCTTTCATACAAGCATGCATATACAAGCACAAAAAAAGTCTCTCTCTTTGTCTAGCCCGGAATTTATCTCTGTGTATCAAATCACAGTTATGGGCTGATTGTGCTGCTTACGTCAATGCTATCTTATTGAGTAATTTAAGTTATTAGAAAGCACCTAGGGGGCACTACTCCTTCAACGAAGAAAATGAGCTAAAAGAACAAACATAACAATTTACTTCTGGCGTGATGATCAGCTCCATCTTGACTTAAATCAAAGAATGCATTAGTTCCAGTTGTTGTAGTGTCACCATTAGTCTTTGTTTGGGTGCTCTGACTAGAATCTGGCATTTTTGGCCAAGCAAGTGGGTCGGGTGATCAAGGTCAGCTCCATTATGACTCACATTCACAAGGCATTAATCCAACTAACCTCCCTCACACCCCAACCCAACACAACCTCCGTTATATTATCTGGGATTCTGATATAATTAGGCTAAGAGGCTGATGTTAATTCGGAGTTTCGGACCGCTTCGGGTTATCTAAAACCCAACAATGTCCTTCCTGCTCCTTTAAATTCTCTTCAACAGTTCTTCACTCGTAGGGTTACTTCTATGACACCCTCATAATGATATATTAACACTAAGGTAGTTAGTACCAAACTATCTCCACTGTGATTGACTATGGCTGTGGGGTCTAAATGAGAAGCGCATAGGTCCAACGAAATTTATGATGACAATGGAAGTAGTGTGAATTATGCCTTCCATTTGGATTTTTCTTCTAGAGAGTCGGATAAAGAGACTTTTAACCTGAATTGTTGCGCCATAGGTTTCACTTGTTCTCAGTGACACTACTCTAGGACATCTTATCCACTTCTCTACACTTTTCTTATGGCAGGTCGGAAAACTTTTGCTTAACGCGCTGTTATATCCAGGCATCAAGACAACTATGCAGAAAAATTGCATTGTTGCAATATTTCATACTTCGGTAATGCATTACGACTTGATATATTTGACCATGATTGCAGCTTAAGATCATGCGGCTTGTTTCTATTCACCATGCTCTTACCTGAGGGCATTCTTTCTAGCTCACCATTGGAAAATTTTAACCACTTGATTGGTGTTTAAGCGCATATCTAGAATGAAGAACTTATTTAAGCTAAATATTCTAGTGTGGTATTATTGTTAAGTTATTTTCTTGAGCTACTATGTTGAGATATTCACTTGATTTTGTAGGGAGATGGTGCAGCTGAGGGTGGCAACAATGATACTGTTGTTGCGCAAACATTTTTGATAAGGACAAAGAGTGAGGAGGATCGGAATAAGCTGGCGGCAGCGATTCAGGAATATGCTCCTGCAGCTTGAAAAAAATTGTCGGAGGGAGTGACCGTCTCATTGTACTGCTACCTTGCCCTTGATCAAATTGTAGTATCCTTAAGATTAATTCTTGCATGGATGCATTTGGCTCCAAGAATGTAGCAAGTGGGGCTAATTATAAGTTTAGGAAATTCACATGTACAAGTAACTAGTGCACTCGTGTAATGCATAGAGAATTTTGTCGCTGCATGTTCACTCGTTTTTATTTTATTCAGCGTTTTGTGAAAACCACTTATATGTTTATGTTCATTCATTGTGATGTCTCTCCAAATTGGAATCCTTTTCCATCTTTTTGGAGGGACGGTTTGTTGGGTTCTTGAGTTACTTATCTTGAATCTCCTTCCTTTCTGGTACTTGTATACTTCCTACAAAGAGGACAAAAAGCAAAACTTGGTTCTGATTCAAGAAGCATTCGGTCTTAAATAGCCCTTTTATGGGAAAGGGCTGCATGCATCAACCATATATGAAGACCCGTGAAGCGGATATTTCAATTACTACGAGATTATCGATGGCTTAGCTCCGGTCGAGGAACTTGCGAATCCTGGACCGCTTTTGAAAGTGACGTTTATTTATCAATGATCGGTAGGATTTTTGCCCGTAGCTATAAGATGGAAGAAGAAGAAAGTGACATTTTGGGTTAAAGCAAGCAATATACGGGCATCGGAGAGTTTTTGTGTGTCAGAATTAAATGGTGGCTTGAAATTGAACTAGCAAAGTCTGGGAAAATCAAAGTCCACTCTTAATTTGTTTTCCAACCTTCTCGAAAGGTTGATTTCCTATGGGTGTGATCTTCTATCTTTGTTTTGACTACAATTTTATGTTGAGAATTGTATCTTGGAATACCATCTTCATGTGTTGCTGTTAGAAACTAGTGATAATAGCTCATTGCTTTTCTCAGTTTCTATTTCCTCCTTTTCCATCTAGTTGGTGATGGATTCCTTATAATTTCTCCAATAGAAGAAACAACGCTTTTTCTTTATAAAAATGAGGTGCGGTATACATCTTTGAGGACGGATGCCATGATAACAGTAGGATAGGATAGACGCTCTTCCATTTAAACTCGAAATAATCAACCAATTTTACCTAAAAACAGCTAAAATATTGAAATTTTACTAGGTTTGGTGAGCGGAGCGTTTGTGATCCCCCCATATAAATTGCTAACATATGTTTTACCTACAAAAAAACTGCTAACGAATGCGCAATTTGTTAGGTGATGCTCAATTTGTTTTCTCATATAACTCAAACCAGTATGCCACATTACATCTATCACTCCAAGAATGAGTAATTACTGGGCATGATGCGTTTTGAAGATAGGAATTTGATTTGGACAGGCCACATGATTCATTAACTATATATGAATGAGAGAGTATTTTGTGTGAAATGACTATTTTTGTTGGTCTGTGCATTAAGGAGGTTACTATTTTGGCATGTCACAGCAATAAAAGTTACAGTGTCAGGTTATACGAACATTCATAGAGCAAACTACCTAGACACCATGTACACATCCTAGATAAGATAACACGCAAAATGCAGATCTTTTTTCACGTCAAAATTCCACAAGTTGGTCATCCCGGTCATGTAACGCTTTGTCTGGCTTATGAAAAGTTTCTGCAGTTTACTTTAGGTTTGTTTGGGTCAATAATTTGCAGCCAATCCAATGACTGCATCATTCACTTTAGGTCACCCTCATCATTAAACTATTGACGTTGAAGAGTTTCTACATATGCTTACACTGCTGGTCAGAGACTGGACTTGAGATCAACATAATTAGTTCTCACCGGTTTTTGTGTCTTCTCCCCAAGCTTCTTGTAACCCAAAGTTGGCTTTTCACTGTTGTCTAAAGGCTTTTCCCTTTGATTTGATGTGTTCCCTTTGGATGTCTAGGATGATCTCCCCAACATTAGGACAATGTGTGTGCATGCTCTTTTGCCTAGTGATACTGGTGAATGCAGAAGACTCGGGTGTCAACATAACCATTGTTGAGAATGCCGTGGCAACTGGAGCAGGTCAGAGAACTTTGGTCTCTGTTAGGGAGTTGGTTTTCCTTTTGTTGAGTGTCCATTTTACGTATGCATTGCTTTGCTACCCCATGAATATGCTGCAGTTTGTCTGGATGGGAGTCCACCAGCTTACCATTTTGACAAGGGAGCTGGAGATGGAGCGAACAGTTGGTTGGTTCATCTGGAGGTTCGTTTTCTCGTACTAGACCATCAAAGCTTTTCATTTACAGTGCAGATTAGATGACATAATTGAAAAAAAAAGTTCACGGTCTTGACTCTTGGATTGATTCCACTTTGGATTTCAGGGAGGAGCATGGTGTGAATCAACCCAAAGTTGCGTTGAACGTATGAAACAAGCACTGGGTTCTTCCATCTTCATGGAAAAAACACTCCCTTTTGCGGGGATTCTCGACCGTCGACAAGATATGAATCCAGGTAACAATACTGCGATAGGCTCCGGCCTTTCTGATTTGGTAACTACCTCCCTTATTATTAACTTGCTAATGTCTTTAATCGCCCATGATATTCTTCAGATTTTCATGATTGGAATAGGATCGTTGTACGATACTGTGATGGATCATCCTTCACAGGAGAAGCGGAAGAAGTTGATCCGGTAATTAGGTCAATTTAATTGTGAAAACCATCCGTGGCGATGAAGATGGATGAACAAAAGGACATGCACTTACCATGAACATTCTCTTGGTCATGCAACAATAATTAATAAGCTAGATTTATCAGGCAACAAACCTTCACTTCAGAGGCGCAAGGATTTTCCAAGCTGTCATGCAGGAACTGTTAGGGAAAGGAATGAACAACGCCCCAAATGTACTCTCTCTCTCTCTCTCTCTCACTCACTGCGCGCGCACACACACAGAGACAGAAAGTCAGAGTCATGCAGATTGCCTTTGTTCTTGATGGCTCAAAAGGTACAGAATTCCTTTGACAGGCTCTTCTAACTGGGTGTTCAGCTGGAGGATTGGCTTCCATACTCCACTGCGATAACTTCCGAGATCTCATGCCTGCTACTGCTAGAGTAAAATGTGCTAGTGATGCTGGTTTTTTCCTCCATGCGTAAGCTTTAAAGTACGCTAAACCTCCTATAGAGAAAGGTTTTATCTTGACTGAACACCATCTTGGCGCTATGTATCTGACAGGAAAGATTATGCTGGAGGAAATAGATCTGAAGATTTATTTTACAGGGTGGTTCAGTTACATGTACTCTCTCTCTGAACGAGTTTCCATTTGCTAACCCTATCTTTAGCCATTCATTGTCCCTTTACCCTGTAGCTATAACATCTTTTGTCTTATGCCTTCTTGCAGAGGTCAGCTGCGAATTTGCCCCCATCATGCACTTCAAAGATGGAACCAACGTTGGTAAGAACTGTTATCTTAGTAGTATATTGTACGCCACATTCTCGTAAACCTCAATAATGTCTCCTCAATTTCGTTGCAGTGCTTTTACGCGCAATATGTGGTGCCACAAATCCAGACACCACTCTTTATACTAAATCCTGCCTATGACACGTATCAGGTTTGTTCATCTTAGCTAGGTTCTAGATCATGATCATGAACGCTAGGAAATTAAGTTTTACATCATACGATAGACCACCGATACAAGATTTGTTATCTTTCCTCATTGATGTTAATTTCCGCTGTCATGCTTGTTGCAAATTTTCAGATACAACACATCTTGACACCGAGGCCAGCTGATGATCCTGGTCTCTCTTTCCAAACATGCAGTTTTAATTATGAGAAGTGCTCACCAAGACAAGCTATAGCCTGGAAAGGTAACAATCTAAACATTTTCAACACCCTCAAGTAATTAGCGGTACCTCAACTTTCAAACTTCTTAAGAAAACGAAAGACGGGGAATTGATCTTCTATACGATACTGTGTCCAATTACTTTCAGATTTTAGGTTAGAGTTCATAAGAACACTGGCCAGATTGGGTACCTGTTCATCGAGAGGACTATTTATAAACTCTTGCTTTACCCACTGTCAATCTACGGATGGAGCGAAATGGTATGGAGATGATGCTGAAAAGTTGGGAAACAAGGTAGAATGCTTCAACTTTTCCAACTTCAACACGTTGATCCCATTATCTTCTCCTCTCTTTGGAAATCTGAATCCCCTTTTTCTGTGAGAATCAATATGCAGGCTATGGCGAAGGCTCTTGGTGACTGGTATTACGATAGAAGTGGATTCCAGCAAATAGATTTCAAGCATGACCTGCCCCAGTCATGTAACTAACCCATTTGTCATAATTAAATGTAGCTTATTTGTAGTTTCGGGAAGACAAATGCCCTACGTAACCATGGTCTTCTTTCGACATTAGGAAAAAGGTAAATGTAGCAAGAAAGCAAATTTGGCATTGACACAAGAAGCACAGCTTTTAGATAACTCAAGATTACACATTCTTTATCCATCTTTTATTCAGGGTAAATCTATGTTGTTATGCCCCCAAGCGCATATCCAGCATATGAACTGTGGACCCTGTTGATTGATTCCCAAGTGTGCAGCATGCCCCCAGAGAGCGTGGCCTTAAAATTCAGAGTGGGGAGCATACTTATGCATTTAAAATTTCTAAAGATCCAGTTTTACCATAGTCTTCTTAGACCGATAGTTTTCTTAGACCAATATATCTGTAATTAAAATTTAGAATTAAACTTTAGTTATCAGATAGTTTTAACCTACGAATATGTTTGCATTGAAATGTATATACATGCATATATAGTATTAAATTTGTAGCATACAGATATGTACTACAAAATTAAAAAAAGGATTGGGTTTCTGACAAAATATTCATTTTAATTTATGTGGATTATGTTTATTATTAAAGGCTATAGACAACGCTATTCTCTGCAAGTTATTTTTATTTATCAAAATTGATAGAGAAGATGTAGTAGCTCTGAGTTATTTAGCTTTAATCAAAGAACATGCATGAGTTCAAATGTGATTTTATAAATTTTCATACGATTTTTTTCACTAAAAGACAAAAAAACCTTTAGCCCTAACTAAAAGATAGATTCATAAGTAATTATTCTAAGGAACAATGCTTGATAACAACGCTGTGATTCAAAAAAATTAGCCGACGTCCGGTCAATGGGCGCTTTGACCTTCAATTGGTACTGGATGCCAACTTTTTCAAAAATTTTGTATTGGGTGCCAAAATTAGAATCACCGAGTGCTGTGTGCAATTGCCCCCTATGTATGAGGTGTAATAGCGTAAAATTAATCCTCAAATTGTAGTATCCTTAGATTAATTCTTGCATGGATGCATTTTCCCCTCTGCAATATTTCACACTCCGGCAAACGATGCTAGCGCTTTTTTTTTTGGGCTCCAAGAATGTAGCAAGTAGGGCTAAGTGTAAGTTGAGGAAATTCAGTAATTATACAAAATATAGAAAATATCTTTAGCGACGGAATTTTCCGTCGCTAAAAGAAATGAATTCCGTAGGTAAAAACTTTATTTTTATCGACGGATCACTAAATTTCATCGCTAATCTTTTAGTAACGGGGTTATTACCCACGGACTTTTAGCGACGGATGGTCGGTCGCTAAAGTCTTTACCAACGGAAAGTGAACTTTTTAGCGACGGAACTGTCTGTCGCTAAAAGTGTTTTTCCATGTAGTGTAATTTTTTTTGGGATAGAGGGAATAATAGATTAGATCATTAACAAAGCAAATAAATTGCAGGGTATATTTTGACCCCCAATAATCATCGCTACAAGAAATGGCCATCACTGTACAAAAAGAAATAAGATGGATAATTAATGATACTGAAAATCTTAAGTGATGATTTTTGAACTTTAGTGGTGATGCTTGTAGGAAAAGTGTCAAAATTCTAAAAGTGAACATTGAATTTTTTTGGAAAGATCATTGAAATCTAGGGCTACTAATTTGTTGCTTAAGTAGTTCAGTTTCTATGTGTCATGTTAGATCTCTTGAGTTCACTTGATTCTTACAAAGTTTCTATGTGTCATGTTAGATCTCTTGAGTTCACTTGATTCTTGATTTTAAAGATGCAACATTTAAGCTTTTAATGCATTTCGTCTTACAAACTTTATTATAGTCACAACTTTAGATTCTTGGTTTTAAAGATGCAACATTTAAGCTCCTAACGCATTTCGTCATACAAACTTTGTTATAGTCATAATTTCTTCCATTAGACACTTTACTTTCAGCAATCCTTTTCGGGTTAATTTTTCAACTTTCGTTAATATCATCTAACTATAATTCAAACTTCTTCTCAATTTTACTTCCTAAACTTATATATATGTCATCAAAACATATTACAGGAAATTAGGCAACTCCAATGACATTAATTATCTCTAAACATTTTCTTCACTTTTATTACTGTACAATCAATTTTGTAGCATTTAGCGAGAGTTAGATATTTGTGTAAGATGTTTGAGACTAATTACAATGTCAATGTACCTTCGATGACAAGATATAATATGAAACATTCAATTTTCTCTTTTGCGGCAACTTGATGTGACAAAAGAAATAAGTACGATAAATAGTAAAAATAACGGTGATAATTGGTGTGAAAAAATCAAGTTTGAAAGTTAGACCATATTTGCACAATTAACTTTTCATATTTCGAGTCCTTGATTAGCAATTAACAACTAATCGATTGTTATAGTTCAATTATAATAGTCATAATAATTAATTTCAGTTGTATTTTTTACCAAAGTTCATAATATTTTTATTTCAAATTACTATATAACGTGCAAAGCACGTGATCCTTAATTTCAGTTGTATATTGGTCGAAAGGTCCTTGCCAACCTCGTCACCACAATTTTTCATGTACACAATTCGAAACTCAGTCTTGTGTTCCTTTTTATCTATTAATTTACTAATAAATTTTTTTGGTGAATTCGATATTTTTTTTGCACCCCGTGAAAAAATTTTCTGGTTCCGCCATTGATTGCAGCTTAAGATCACACGGCTTGTTTCTATTCACCATTTTCGACACTTCAACATTTTTCTTTCATGTCCCCCCACCCCACTTATCCCCTTTTTGGACACTTCAAAAAATTTCCAACAATTTTTTTTCATCTTCCTCCTTCCTCTTTGGAAGGCCAATGAAAAAAAAATATTATTTTGCGCCCCCCCACCCCCCTCCCACCCCTCCACGTGGGTCTCCCCCACTTCCTTCCTTCCTTCCTTTAATTCTCTCTCTCTCTCTCTCCCTTTCCCACATACTCCTAACATTCTCTCTTTACTCACATTAACTCTCCCAGGGACTACATCATTCACTTTAGGTCACCCTCGTCATTAAACTATTGACGTTGAAGAGTTTCTACATATGCTTACACTGCTGGTCAGAGACTGGACTTTTTTTTTTTCTAATCAAATAACTTCATTAAAGAAAAACAGAAGTACATTACTCAGTTCTCAAAGTCCTCCATGGACAAGAGATGGGAAATGGAGGAGATTGGAACTAAGCCAAAAAATTGATTACAAAATGGCCATGCTGCAAGGTTGTGGGGGAGCCTGTTCTGAAATCTTGTAACTTTGAGAAATGTCCAGCAAGTGAAGTACTTCAATTTGTCCCTGGCTTCTTCAATAATAGCATAGCATCTCCAGTTCGGGGTTTGATCAAGATTGGTGAAGCAGTTGATAATAAATAGTTCAAGTTTGGTCAGAGACTGGACTTGAGATCAACATAAATAGTTCTCACCGGTTTTTGTGTCTTCTCCCCAAGCTTCTTGTAACCCAAAGTTGGCTTTTCACTGTTGTCTAAAGGCGTTTCCCTTTGATTTGATGTGTTCCCTTTGGATGTCTAGGATGATCTCCCCAACATTAGGACATTGTGTGTGCATGCTCTTTTGCCTAGTGATACTGGTGAATGCAGAAGACTCGGGTGTCAACATAACCATTGTTGAGAATGCGGTGGCAACTGGAGCAGGTCAGAGAACTTTGGTCTCTGTTAGGGAGTTGGTTTTCCTTTTGTTGAGTGTCCATTTTACGTATGCATTGCTTTGCTACCCCATGAATATGCTGCAGTTTGTCTGGATGGGAGTCCACCAGCTTACCATTTTGACGTGGGAGCTGGAGATGGAGCGAACAGTTGGTTGGTTCATCTGGAGGTTCGTTTTCTCGTACTAGACCATCAAAGCCTTTCATTTATAGTGCAGATTAGATGACATAATTGAAAAAAAAAGTTCACGGTCTTGACTCTTGGATTGATTCCACTTTGGATTTCAGGGAGGAGCATGGTGTGAATCAACCCAAAGTTGCGTTGAACGTATGAAACAAGCACTGGGTTCTTCCATATTCATGGAAAAAACACTCCCTTTTGCGGGGATTCTCGACCGTCGACGACAAGATATGAATCCAGGTAACAATACTGCGATTGGCTCCGGCCTTTCTGATTTGGTAACTACCTCCCTTATTATTAACTTGCTAATGTCTTTAATCGCCCATGATGTTGCTCAGATTTTCATCATTGGAATAGGATCGTCGTACGATACTGTGATGGATCATCCTTCACAGGAGAAGTGGAAGAAGTTGATCCGGTAATTAGGTCAAGTTAATTGTGAAAACCATCCGTGGCGATGAAGATGGATAAAGAAAAGCACATGCACTTACCATGAACATTCTCTTTGGCATGCAATAATCATTAATAAGCTAGATTTTATCAGGCAACAAACCTTCACTTCAGAGGCGCAAGGATTTTCCAAGCTGTCATGCAGGAACTGTTAGGGAAAGGAATGAACAACGCCTCAAATGTACTCTCTCTCTCTCTCTCTCACACACACACACACACACACTCACAGAAAGCCAGAGACATGCAGATTGCCTTTGTTCTTGATGGCTCAAAAAGTACAGAATTCTTTTGACAGGCTCTTCTAACTGGGTGTTGAGCTGGAGGATTGGCTTCCATACTCCACTGCGATAACTTCCGAGATCTCATGCCTGCTACTGCTAGAGTAAAATGTGCTAGTGATGCTGGTTTTTTCCTCCACGCGTAAGCTTTAAAGTACGCTAAACCTCCTATAGAGAAAGGTTCTATCTTGACTGAACACCATCTTGGTGCTATGTAAATATCTAACAGGAAAGATTATGCGGGAGGAAATAGATCTGAAGATTTATTTTACAAAGTGGTTCAGCTACATGTACTCTCTCTCTGAACGAGTTTCCATTTGCAAACCCTATCTTTAGCCATTCATTGTCCCTTTACCCTGTAGCTATAGCATCTTTCTTCTTATGCCTTCTTGCAGAGGTCAGCTGCGAGTTTGCCCCTATCATGCACTTAAAAAATGGAACCAACATTGGTAAGAACTGTTATCTTAATTAGTAGTATATTGTACGCCACATTCTCGTAAACCACAATAATGTCTCCTCGATTTTGTTGCAGTGCTTTTACGCGCAAAATCTGGTGCCACAAATACAGACACCACTCTTTATACTAAATTCGGCCTATGACACGTATCAGGTTTGTTCATCTTAGGTTCTAGATCATGATCATGAACGCCCAGGAAATTAAGTTTTGCATCATACGATAGACCACCGATACAAGATTTGTTATCTTTCCTCATTGATGTTAATTTCCGCTGTCATGCTTGTTGCAAATTTTCAGATACAACACATCTTGACACCGAGGCCAGCTGATGATCCTGGTCTCTCTTTCCAAACATGCAGTTTTAATTATGAGAACTGCTCACCAAGAAAAGCTATAGCCTGGAAAGGTAACAATCTAAACATTTTCAACACCCTCAAGTAAAATATATACCTTAACTTCAAGACGGGGAATTGATTTTCTATACAACACTTTTAGGTAGTTCATAATAACATTGGCCAGATTGGGGACCTGTTCATCAAGAGGACTGTTTATAAACTCTTGCTTTGCCCACTGCCAATCTACGGATGGAAAGAAATGGTATGGAGATTTTGCTGAAAAATTGGGAAACAAGGTAGAATGCTTCAACTTTTCCAACTTCAACTCGTTGATCCCATTACTTTCTCTTCTCTCTTTGGATATCTGAATCCCCTTTTTCTGTGAGAATCAATATGCAGGCTATGGCGAAGGCTCTGGGCGACTGGTATCACGATAGAAGTGGATTCCAGCAGATAGATTTCAAGCATGACCTGCCCCAGTCATGTAACTAGTCCATTTGTCATAATTAAATGTAGCTTATTTGTAGTTTCAGGAAGACAAAAGGGAATTATGTTCACCTTGTAACCTCTACAGATTTACTTTGTATGTTTTAGACTACAAATGCCCTGCGTAACCATGGTCTTCTTTCGACATTACACAATAGGCCTGACCGATGTTATTGACCATCATGTCTTAGGAACTTTTATGTTATTTAATCTTTAAATATGGAAACCGACGGAGTTAATTAAGTTTACGTTTGAAGTCAACTTTTATGTTATTATTAATCGACATGTATTAAACTCGCTATAAACTCACTGAGAAATGCAATACACATGCACATGCACATGCACAAGTGCGTCGCGTCTTTCCAGAACACGAGAACCGTATATAGTCCACGGTAGTGTAAATCCTTCGCGCTCGACTTTTGAGATGATGAGATCTTTGGCAGTTCTTTTTCTGTGTCTGCTTCTACTCGGTAAAGCACTTTTTACTTTCTAAATCCCTTTCTATGTTCATCCAACTATTTATTGTTTGAAGATTTGACCCAAGCATTTAAGAGTGTAAATTGTTGTCTTAATCTTGGGTTAATTAGATAGCAATTCAGTGTCCCATTTCTCCTAAATGCTCAGTCTCCTCAGTCTTTGTATGTTACGATTTAACCATCTATATCTCCAACCCCGTGCGTTTGTACCTTTGCAGAAAATGCTGCAGGCAAGCCTTGTTATAGGAATGTTACCATGCCGCACTGCAAGATGTTGAACTGCTTTAATTATTGTTCGGAGGTTTTGCTGGTTGGTCCATTGACAAGATGTGTCAACAAAAACACCTGTGCTTGCTTATTTCATTATGAGGATTTTTGTCTTTGAAACAAGTTTCAACCGATGATGGATATGGCATCCATAATCTCAAATATGTAAGCTCTGAATGCACATAATGAGTAATTTTAATGCTTAAACTGATGAAGGCCGGAACTTATACAGTGTGTATTACAGAGCAGGTACTTGGGGCGTTTGTAGTCCAACTGTTAGGATAATTTCCGTCCAAGCACTAAACCCGGGTCCGACTCTCGGCCAACGCAATAAGTTAGTCCAGAATGAAGCAGTTTTAGTGACAATTTTCAAGATATTTGGCTGCTGAAATGCAGTCCACTGACACTTATTTTGTTTTAGCCACAAATGTAAACTGAAAATCGCCATTTGTTGGGACCGGTTATCGGTTGATCAAAGAGTAATTTCACTTTTCCTTTCCTAAAGCAAACCATGAAGTGCACATCTGCATTCAGGGCATGTTTTTTGAAAAGGAAAAGTGAAAATACTTTTGAAACCAAAGCTTGGCAACATGAAAACAGCTAAAGAAGTAATCAACTATTTACCAGATGTAAAAGGGAAATGCATTCTCTCCACAAAAATTTTGTTTAACAAATACCATCCCCCTCCACATCAGTTGACCTAATATTGCCACACTACTACTCTTAACCTTCAGGCCTAAACACCAGAGTTCTGCAACATCTAGCTCCTATAT
The DNA here is from genome assembly GCA_033065855.1 of Escallonia rubra. Taxonomy (NCBI): domain Eukaryota; kingdom Viridiplantae; phylum Streptophyta; class Magnoliopsida; order Escalloniales; family Escalloniaceae; genus Escallonia; species Escallonia rubra. The sequence continues at coordinate 112,678 of JAVXUO010000168.1, read as the reverse complement.
TTAGTATCACTTCTTCATTGTGAATTCCACTTTCCATTCTTCTAGCACACAAGGGAGGATCTTGGAGAGGGGGCACTTGGAATATTTGTGCACGACAACCAACGAATAATGGACTCTCTCACAATTAAATCAAGCTGACCAAGCTCGCCCTGTCCAGTCGTGTGATTTCTTCTGCTGTTTATGCTCAAAAACATAGGCCGACCTGGTCCACCTCCTGTCTTTAATTCCGTCTTGTGCTTCAGCTCTCCTGGCCTGTTACTAATACTATAAGGTGAGAAGAATCTGGCAGCAAATATAGCTTTCCCAAGCTTGAGTCTGCATGATTTCAGGAAGCAAGTTCAATCTCAAGATTTGCACGAAGATCCTCTCAATTGGAAGCTAAATCTATTAGGAAAAAGGTAAATGTAGCAAGAAAGCAAATTTGGCATTGACACAAGAAGCACAGCTTTTTGCAGTGAGATATCTCCCTTATGCATGCAAACTAGTCTTCTAGATAACTCAAGATTACACATTCTTTATCCATCTTTTATTCAGGGTAAATCTATGTTGTTATGCCCCCAAGCGCATATCCAGCATATGAACTGTGGACCCTGTTGATTGATTCCCAAGTGTGCAGCATGCCCCCAGAGAGCGTGGCCTTAAAATTCAGAGTGGGGAGCATACTTATGCATTTAAAATTTCTAAAGATCCAGTTTTACCATAGTCTTCTTAGACCGATAGTTTTCTTAGACCAATATGTCCCTAATTGAAATTTAGAATAAAAATTTAGTTATATGATAGTTTTAACGTACGAATATGTTTGCATTGAAATGTATTTACATGCATAATATTAAATTTGTAACATACACATGAACATACAGATATGTAATACAATAGTGTTGGTGCGGAATAAGGGTCCTTTGCCACGTCGAGGTGCCACAAAGGATGCAGTCTGAGTTGGCTTCCAAGTAGGCAAAGTGGGAGACAGCAAGGATGGCGCAAGGGCTGAGAGCAAGGCTCCTCAGGAAGGTCGCGAGGGCTGGCAGGGTGACGACGAACAGGGCCGACGGTCAACAGTCTGTGTCAAGAGTTCAACGTCTAAAGTTCAAAGTCGTAAGTCCAAATGTTCTTCTCTCACTAGAAATCCAGAGAGAATGGGTTGTAGAGAGAGAAAGTGAAAATGTCAAATGAGGCAGAAGTCCTTGAATAAGCTCCAGAATCCACTATATATAGGCACAAATATGCGCGTGTCATCAGCCGACACGTGTCGTCCTCCGGGAGTGACACGTCGCCGTAAGGGGTCCCGCAGTCTTGATTGTCCGTCGAATTGTCGGTCCCCGAGTTTGTGTCGTCCTGCCCTTGTAGCGTCCCTCTGCCTGTCTGAGGAGACTGACCACACTGCGGTAGCATGGTCAGAGTAGCCCGTTGCCCCAGCCTCCAGTCCAAGCCCTTACTGAATCCCACGAGATGCGTCATGAGACGCGCCGAGATCCTGGCAGCGGTGAGGGTTGCCCCTGCAGCCAACTGCTAGGCGTGCCGGACACGATGCCCTCCGAGGACCTGCTCCCATCCCGGAGTGACTCGTGGTTCATTGCCCTGGCGGTGTCGGTGATGAATGGTAACATGAGTGCACATGCTCGCAACTTGACATCCAGAGTCCGTGGTGAATGGTCCTCGTGCCGGGGCATTGCGAATGGAGCCCCCCCATGAGTCTGTCGGGTGATTGTGCCGGCGGTGGCCTTAGGGCTGTGAGTCTAACCCCTGTTACGAAGACCGGAGCCTTCAGTTCATTGAGCCTGCGAGGGCCGGAGCCTCCGGTTGATTGTGCGGGCGAGGGCCGGAGCCCCCGGTTGATTGTGCCGGCGAGGGCTTTAGGGTTGTGAGCCCGTCCCGCCGCGAGGGCCGTAGCCCCGGGTTGATTGTGCGGGCGAGGGCCGGAGCCCCCGGTTGATTGTGCCGGCGAGGGCTTTAGGGTTGTGAGCCCGTCCCGCCGCGAGGGCCGGAGCCCCGGTTGATTGTGCGGTCGATAATGGGTGTAACGCCCCGGATTTATTTACGGAGCGTTAATGCCGAATATACAGAGATCGAATAAAATTTCCATAATTATCAAAAGACTTCAAATTGGTAAATCAGAGCATACACTAAAATTCCAAACGAGACAATATCGAAAGTCTCCCAAACGAAATCAGAAAACCTTAAAATATCATAACAACGGAGTCAGAAAGATCTTTACTCTTTATCATAAATCTCTCAAACGGTCAATCAGATCATAAACTAATAATTCCCAAAAAAAAACATCAATATCTGACATAGGGGCCCAAAGCCTTTATACAATCCAAAATTTTCTCCAACACGGAGTTCAAAACGAAACCTAAATAATACCAACTTGTCTTAATTAAACACACTTAATGTCAATACTAACTCTGAAATAAGGCAGCTAACTTTGGTCACACAGCTAGCCCTTCAAATCTGAAATCCCACCTACTAACCACCTGAAAGGAAAAACAATAAGGGAATGAGCCAAATGCCCAGTAAGGTCGCTCAAAGGACCAATCAGTCGAAAACCAAAAATATCTGAGAAACGAAATTTCGGAAGTACCAAATTTGTTTCAACGGAACAGATAATCAAACCAGATTTCGAATGTCAAAACATTTCTGAATACAAAGACAGACACAAAGGTTCCAACAGAATGGACATCAAACACAAATTCAAATGTCAAATTATATCTGAGTTCGGAAACAGATACTATCGGACCATATATCAAATGTCAGAATATATCGGAATATGGAAACATACATTATAAACCAAATATCATATGTCAAAATATATCTGAGTTCGGAAATAGACACTAGAGATGTCAGACCGAATATCATATGCCAAAATATATCAGAGTACGGAAATAGACACTAGATATGTCAGACCGAATATCATATGCCAAAATATATCAGAGTTCGGAGACAGACACTATCGGACCAAATATCAAAATACATCTGAGTTCGGAAACAGATACTATCGAAACAGACACTAGAGAGCCATTCAGAAAGTGGTCACATACGTCACTCCTGACATATGAGGCCGGTTCGGAAAGTAAGATCGCGATCTCTAGCTCAACTCCCCTGAGCTAGCCCACATTTCAATCCACGTGGGTAAGTCGGAAATAAGTCACATACACTGTGACATGGCTCATAAGGTCACCAAAACAAAATCTCAAAATGACCGTTATCAAATATCGGACAAATCAAACCATAATCAAAGGTTTCAAAATCACATTATCAAACAACGAACTCGTCAAACAATAAGTAGAGTTCACGAAAATAATAACGATCATAAATCACTGAAACGACGATATCATTACGTCAATATTCTGAGGTCAAACAAATCTGACGGAATTTGATTTTTCACAAATCATAGAATTGACAACAAGTCATTCTTAACAAAGTTCAAAACAAAAACGAGATGAAGAATCATTTATCCCCATATGAAGAGACTCGGATTTCAAAAGAATTGACAACGAGTTATTCATAACCATGGTCAAAACAAAGGGAAAAGAACGTCACTTAACTCAATTCGAAGAAATTCAGATTTTCAAAAAGAAACTAAAGACTCACATGAGCGATTGGTCCATCGCTGATTCAAATTTTCAGAAGTAAACCCTTACCTTAATCAAGCCTCTTGAGAGTCACAAATCCTTAAGCTCCTCCTTAGAGCTTCCAAAATTTCCAAGCCACCTTCTCCAATCTCTCTCTTTCTCTTCCTCTCTCGTACAAAGGAGAAGAAAAGAAACAGAAAACCCCCAAAAAGGCTAGAAATGAAAATATAACACTATTTATATAGAGGGACAAAAATTTTAAGTTTGCATTCGAATGAACCACTTTGAGTCGACTAAAACACACTTTGAGTCGACTGAAACACAAACTTTGAGTCGAATGAATTTTTTTTTTTTTTTTCACTTTTAGTCGACTAAAACCCACTTTTAGTCGAATCAAACACTTTAAGTCGATTAAAACTCACTTTTAGTCGAAGCTTTCCAAAAACACTGTTTACAAACACTGTTCATAAATATACTGTTCAAAATCACTGTTCATGATTACTGTTCAAAATCACTGTTCATCGACCAGACTTTTAGTCGACTGAAATCACTCTTTTAGTCGACTAAAACATTTAAATTCGACTAAAACCTATAACTTCGACTAAAACTCCAAAAAAACCATTTTTACACAATTTAAATACTTTTTAGTCGACCGAAACACTTTTAGTCGACCGAAACACTCTTTTAGTCGACTAAAACCTTTTAAATTCGACTAAAACTTCAGAAAATCATTTTTATTCGAAGCCAAACTATTTTCCTTCGACCAAATATTTCAGAACTCAAAAACTTTATAATCATTAAGTTTTGATTCGAATGAAACCACTTTCATTCAACCGAAAATTTCAGAAACAGTCCCAATTCATTTTCTTAATGTTAACAAAAGACCACAAACTCAATTAATCAAAATATTAATTTCACATAAGGTAAAGAAAATTTCGGGGTATTACAATGGGCGTCACGCGACCACTAGCGATGAGTGAGCATTGCTAAATGCGTTGGGTGGGGTGATAGCAGCGGTAAGCAGGTCCGCTCCCCCCCTAAGGACAAGGGAGGCCGACCCCCTTCTCAGGGGGTGGCCGACCCCTTTCTCAGGGGGTGGCCGACCCCTTTCTCAGGGGGTGGCCGACCCCCTCACAAAATGGGTGGCCGACCCCCTCACAAGGTGGTTGGCCGACCCCTTCACAAAAGGGGTGGCCGACCCCCTCACAAAAGGTGGTCGACCCCCTCACAAGGTGGTTGGCCGACCCCCTCACAAAAGGGGTGGCCGACCCCCTTACAAGGTGGTTGGCCGACCCCCTTCTCAGGGGGGTGGCCGACCCCCTTCTCAGGGGAGTGGCCAACCCCCTTTCAAAGTGGGTGGCCGACCCCTCGGGGGGGAGGTACTTTCGATCTGTCTGAATGTTTTAAGGCGCGGAGCGCTTTGATCGAGCATGGCGATGTTTGAGCATCGGAGCGTTTTGACCGAGGAATGATGTTGAGCAAATTTGACTACCGAGCGGGTGACGTGTCGTGCCACTGGAGTCTTTTAGCGGTCCCTGGGGTGCGGTCCACGGGTGACATGTCGTGCCACTGAAGTCTCTTAGCGGGCCCTGGGGTGCGGTCCGTATAGGTTGTGAACAATATTTAATTTAATTTATGTAGATTATGTTTATTCTTAAAGGCTATAGACAACACTATTCTCTGCAAGTTATTTTTCTTGATCAAAATTGATAGAGAAGATTTAGTAGCTCTGAGGTATTTATCTTTTATCAAAAAACATGCAGGAGTTCAAGGGTGATTTTATAGATTTTCATACGATTTTTTTTTTCACTAAAAGACAAAAAAACCTTTAGCCCTAACTAAAAGATAGATTCATAAGTAATTATTCTAAGGAACAATGCTTGATGATAACAACGCTCTAATTTAAAATGTGTATTTCATGGAGAAAAAAGTTTCAAGTAAAAAACACCCCTAATCAACACTAATTTTGTATGAAGACTTCGGTTTGAAAAGTGCATTTTAAGGGGGGAAGAAGGATTAGCCATTTAACTCCAGTCAGGATTACATATGGATATAGAAAATCCTAAAAGACTCCAGTTTTACGATAGCTTCCTTATACCAATGTTTCGATACTCAAAATCTAGAATTAAACTTTAGGTTTATGATAGTTTTAATGTACTGATATGTTTGTATTGAAATCTATATACATGCAAAATAATTCAAATCTGTAGCATATGCATCAACATACAAATATGAAATAAAAAATTAAAAAGGATTTAGCTTCAGACAAAATATTCAATTTAGTTTTTGATAAATATTACATTTCTCAAAAAATGCTATAAAAAATTATGTTCTCTGCAAGTTATTTTTTTTAATCAAATATGATAGAGAAGATGTAATAATTTTGATGTAGTTTAGTTTTAACGTGAATAGAGGCGGTAGGATTTTATAGGAATTTTTCAATAATTAGAGAGCATGCAGGAGTTCAAGGACAATTTTATAGGATTTCTTCTTCTTCTTCTTTTTTCTCTTTCAATAAAAGTCAAAACAACCCATTACTCTAACAAAAGCGTATATATTCCAATAAAGATATTTTAAAGAAAGAGGCTTGATATCATATAAAAAGTCAAAAACACCCTTATTTTTTTAATCACACTCTTATTAAAAATAGACATTTAATGAAAAAAAAAAGTTTTAAGTCAAAACAATCCTTGACTCTAACCAAAACATATATCCCAATAAGGGTATTTTAAGGAAAGGGGTTTCATATCCTATGAGAAGCCAAAAAAACCCTCATTTTTAAATCATACTCTAATTTAAAAGGTATTTTATGGGAAAAAAGTTTCAAGTAAAAAACACCCCTAATCAACACTAATTTTGTAAAAGTAAAAAACACTCATATTTTTTAGTCACGCTCTTATTAAAAATAGGTATTTAATTAAAAATTTTAAAAGGCAAAAGTCAGGACAATCTTTGACTCTAACCAAAGCATATATCCTAATAAGGGTATTTTAAGGAAAGAGGTTTCATTTCCTATGAGAAGCCAAAATACCCTCATTTTTAAATAACATTCTGATTTAAAAGGGGTGTTTAATGGGAAAAAAAATTGTTATAAGTCAAAAACACTCTTACTTGCCGTTAACCTTTTATGAAAAAAATCAATTAGAAAAGAGTAGTTTAAGGAAAGAAAAAATTAACCATTTAAGCTCATACATATGTTTATATATGTATAGATATAGGTAGATAGTAACTGATTAAAGCATAGAATTCAAACACAACAAAGAACAGAACATCCCAAAACAAGAGTTCCAAGTTCAATCATGTTCAAGCATAAGAATTTTCAAATTCAACACATCCACAAAAAATTGTTGAAGAAAAATAAAAAAGACTCAAATTCTACAACCCAAAATGTGCACATCCAATCATCAATCCTTGAGCTTGACATCCAAATTCTACACAAAGTTGAGTTATGTTAACATACAAAGAACCCTCACAATTCACGGGCACGCGCGCGCGCACAAAGAGAGAGAGAGAGAGAGAGAGAGAGAGAGAGAGAGAGAGAGAGAGACCTGATTGGGGATTCCCTAAAGAAAGGTCCGTTGTAGCAGGACTTATAAAAGGTCCAAAAGGATGTTGCTTCAAGTTTCAAAAGCTCTCAAGAACCGGGAACCGGAACAACCAGTTAGTTCCATCTAAGAGTCCAGGAAAAATTTGTTTGTGTGTATAAAATTTGATTGTGCGGCTTATCTCTATCTACATAATATACAATAAGGGAAGTGAGAAAAATATTGATAACTTCTTTGCGCGACATATCATCGCTTCTTTACCTGACACGTCATCACATCCTTATTTTAAGATTAACTAACTTCTTAGTAAGTCTTATTTAATTTAAAAATTACTTCTAATCATTCTAAAACTCTACATAATCAGCTCCATCTTGACTTAAATCAAAGAATGCATAAGCTCCAGTTTTTGTAGTGTCACAAAAGTCTTTATTTGGGTGCTCTGACTAGAATCTGGCCAAGCAAGGGGGTTTGGTGATCAAGGTCAGCTCCATTATGGCGCACATTCACAAGGCATTAATCCAACCTCCCTCCTTCACACCCCTACCCAACCCAACCTCGGTCATATTTTGATTATTTTCTGGGATTCTGATAACGTTAGGCTAAGATGCTGATGTTAATTTCAACCACTTTGGATTATCTGAAACCCAACAATATTGTCCTCCCAGCTCCTTTATTTCTCTTCAACAGTTCTTCACTTGTGATGTTACTTCTATGATACCCAAACCATCGCTGCTGGGATTGACCACGGCTGACAAGCGCATAGGTCCAATGAAATTTATGACGACAATGGAAGTAGTATGAATTATGCGTTCCAATTGGATTTTCCTTCTAGAGAGTCGGATAAAGATACTTTTAGCCTGAATTGTTGCGCCATAGGTTTCACTTGTTCTCAGTGACACTACTCTGGGACATCTTATCCACTTCTCTACACTTTTCTTATGGCAGATTGGAAAACTTTTGCTTAACGCACTGTTATATCAAGGCATCAAGACGACAATGCAGAAAAATTGCATTGTTGCAATATTTCATACTTCGGTAATGCATTACGACTTGATATATTTGAGCATGATTGCATCTTAAGATCATGCGGCTTGTTTCTATTCACCATGCGCTTATCTCAGGGCTTTCTTTCTAGCTCACCATTGGAAAATTCTAACCACTTGATTGGTGTTTAAGCACATATCTAGAATGAAGAACTTATTTAAGCTAAAGATTCTAGTGTGGTATTATTGTTAAGTTATTTTCTTGAGCTACTATGTTGATATTTCACTTGATTTTGTAGGGAGATGGTGTAGCTGAGGGTGGCAACAATGATACTGTTGATGCGCAAACATTTTTGATAAGGACAAAGAGCGAGGAGGATCGGAATAAGCTGGCGGCAGTGATTCAGGAATATGCTCCTTTAGCTTGAAAATTGTCGGAGTGACCGTATCATTGTACTGATACCTTGCCCCTGATCAAATTGTAGTATCCTTAGATTAATTCTTGCATGGATGCATTTTCCCCTCTGCAATATTCAACACTCTGGCAAATGGTGCTAGTGCACCATTTTCACATGTACAAGTAACTAGTGCACTCGTGTAATGCATATAGAATTTTTTCGCTGCATGTTCACTTATATTTGTTTTATTTAGCGGTACGTGAAAACCATACTTATATGTTTATGTTCATTCACTGTGATGTCTCTCCAAATTGGAATCTTTTTCCTTCCTTTTGGAGGGAGGGTTCTTGAGTTACTCATCTTGTTTCCTTTCCTTCTGGTGCTTGTGTACTTCCTACAACGAGTGACAAAAAGCAAAAATTGATTCTGATTCAAGAAGCATTAAGTCTTAAGTAGGCCTTTTATGGGAAAGGGCTGCATGCATCCACCATATATGATGACCCGTGAAGCGGATATTTTCAATTACTACGATACTACGAGATTATCGATGGCTTAGCTCCAGTAGAGGAACATGCGAATAGTGGACCGCTTTTGAAAGTGACGTTTATTTATCAATGATCGGTAGGATTTTTGTCCGTAGCTATAAGAAGGAGGAGGAAGAAGAAGAAGAAGAAGAAAGCAACGTTTTGGGTTAAAGCAAGCAATATACGGTTATTGGAGAGTAGTCTGCGTCAGAATTAATTGGTGGCTTGAAAATTGGTGGCTTGAAATTGAGCTAGCAATGCCTGGGGAAATCGAAGGCCAATCTAAATTTTTTTTTTCCAACCTTCTCGAAAGGTTGATTTCCTGTCGGTTGACATCTTTTGTTGCCGCGGAAAGATGGTTCGCATGCCACGTGAGGTGCCACAAAGGATGCAGTCTGCGTTGGCTTCCAAGTAGACAAAGTGGGAGACAACAAGGATGGCGTAAGGGCTGAGAGCAAGGCTCCCCAGACAAGTCGCGAGGGCTGGCAGTGCCGCGTCAGCAGGGAGGCGACGAACAAGGGCGACAGTCAACAGCCGACAGTCCGCGTCAAGGGTGCAACGTCGATGATCCAACGTCAGGAGTCCGAATGTCTTTCTCTCACTAGAAATCCAGAGAGAATGGGTTTTAGAGAGAGAAAGTGGAAATGTCAAATGGGAGAGAAGTCCTTGAATAAGCTCCAGAATCCACTATATATAGGCACAAATATGCGCGTGTCATCAGCCGACACGTGTCGTCCTCCGGGAGTGACACGTCGCCGTGGGGGGTCCCGCAGTCTTGATTGTCCGTCAAATTGCCGGTCCCCGAGTTCGTGCCGCCATGTCCTTGCAGCGTCCCTCTGCCTGTCTGAGGAGACTGACCACACTGCGGTAGCATGGTCAGAGTAGCCCGTTGCCCCAGCCTCCAGTCCAAGCCCTTACTGAATCCCACGAGATGCGTCAAGAGACGCGCGGAGATCCTGACAGCGGCGAGGGTTGCCCCTGTAGCCAACTGCCAGGCGGACTAGGCGCGATGCCCTCCGAGGACCTGCTCCCGTCTCGGAGTGACCCGGGGGTCATTGCCCTGGCGGTGCCGATGATCAATGATAACATGAGCGCACATGCTCACAGCTCAATGCTTAGAGTCCGTGGCGAGGGGTCCTCGTGCCGGAGCACTACGAGCGGAGCCCCCCGGTGAGTCCGTCGGGTGATTGTGCCGGCGATGGCCTTAGGGTTGTAAGCCCCTCCTTGTTGCGAAGGCCGGAGCCTCCGGTTGATTGTGCCCGCGAGGGCCGGAGCCCGTCGGTTGATTGTGCTGGCGAGGGCTGGAGCCCCCGGTTGAGTGTTCCCGCGGTGGCCGGAGCCCGTCGGTTGATTGTGCTGGCGAGGGCCGGAGCCCCCGGTTGATTGTGCCTGCGAGGGCCGGAGCCCGTCGGTTTGATTGAGCCGGCGAGGGCTTCATGGTTGCGAGCCCGTCCCACCGCGAGGGCTGGAGCCCCGTCAGTTTGATTGAGCCGGCGAGGGCTTCATGGTTGCGAGCCCGTCCCACCGCGAGGGCCGGAGCCCCGTCAGTTTGATTGAGCCGGCGAGGGCTTCATGGTTGCGAGCCCGTCCCGCCGCGAGTTTGATTGAGCCGGCGACAATGAGCGTCGCGCTACTGAAGATAGCGGGGGTGTGTTGTTGGAGCGAGAAGCCAGTGCCGTGCAGCAGGTTCCCCCCAAGGACAAGGGAGGCCGACCCCCTTACAAAGTGGGTGGCCGACCCCCTTCTCAGGGGGGTGGCCGACCCCCTTACAAAGTGGGTGGCCGACCCCCTTCTTAGGGGGGTGGCCGACCCCCTTCTTAGGGGGGTGGCCGACCCCCTTCTTAGGGGGGTGGCCGACCCCTCGGGGGGGAAATGCACTTTCGATCGCCGTTTGAATGCTTAAGGCGCGTAACGCTTTGACCGAGCAACGATGTTGAGCATCGGAGCGCTTTGACCGAGCAATGATGTTGAGCATGTTTGACTGTTGTGCGGGTGACGTGTCGTGCCACTGGGGTCTTTTAGCGGGCCCTGGGGTGCGGTCCGGATAGGTTGTGAACATCTTTTTACCTTTGTTTTGACTTCAATTTTACATTAAGAATATTGTACATTGGAATACCATCTTTATGTGTTGCTGTTAATTAGAAACCTAGTGATAATAGCTCATCACTTTTTTTAGTTTCTATTTCCTCCTTTTCCACCCAGTTGTTGATGGAATCCTCATAGTTTCTCGGATCGAAGAAGCAACGCTTTTTTATATAAAAAAGAGGCCTAATCCCAAAATTGTACCCTCAAGTTTATCCCAGTACAGCTTTAATACCCAAGTTTGAAGGTGTGCCAAAGAAGTAGCCAACTTTGAAAAAGCGTACCAAATCAGTACGTCGGCTGACAGACGACAGATGCCATTAAAAAGTCCGAGGGGCAGGACCGTCAATAATAGAAAAATATATCTAAAAAACACACTGATTTTCAAAGAAATACCTAACTTGGAAAAAGAGTACCAAATTAGTACCTGGATTTTTTGTCTTCCTTAATTTAATCAAAACAAAAACAGAAAAATACATTAAAATTTGTTGAGAATTTTTCAACAATTTTTCTCTTCCTCAATTTAATCCTTAAAAAAACTCTCTCTCTAAAAAAAACTCTTCTCTCCCAAAAAAATCTGCTCTCTCTAAAAAAACCTCCACGTTAACTGCAAACCCACTTTCCTTGGCTTCATTTTGGCGACTCTACTGGGGAGGTAAGCATCGCAATGCAGTTCGTCCTTGCCTGACACATTCAAGCAACCATGCCTCAGCAATGCAGAGTTACCAGGACTACCAGCCATAACCTCAACCCAGCCATCCAAGAGGCTATCATTTCCAAACTTAGACAATTTTAAAACTACAATTGCTCTTGAACAAGTCTACTGACACCACCCTTGATGCCATCACCTACTCTCTTGGGGGTTTCACCCCATTTCCTATCCCAAGCAGGCTAGGTTTCCTTACCCCCTCTGCCTCACGTTACATACCGACTTGGTAAGTGGTGCGTGGGGTGGCTCGAGCCACGCTACTAATTCTCATTCGGTCAGCCGACATCACCCCAAGCCATACAACTGCCTGGACATGCATGCAATACGTCCAGTCGACCCTCCCTTGCCTCTGTGACTCAGCCGGTCATCAATGCCAGCCCACCATCCTAAGCCCCCACCTCATTATTCTAGCCCTGCCTTCTCGCAACCTGGTCACCACCCTCAGCGGCCTTCCCCGGCACCCTTGCCCGAGCTCCATTCTTCCCTTCTAAGAACTTAGAAAATATAATTTAACATAATTTTTCATCTCCCCCACACCATTCCTCTCATCTTATTTCCAACACTTAGAAAAAATTTCAAATTTTTTTTTTCATCCCCTTCCTTTGATTTCGACCTCTCGTTGTCGCATCGCCACCCGCAGCATTCTCCCTCGGCATGCTCGCCCGAGTTTCATTCTCTCCTTTTTAGGACTTAGAAAAATTTCTCAACATTTTTATTTCATGTCCCCCCTCCCCCCCACTCTGGGCAGTCCTCAAGCTCGGGCACCCCCCCCCCCTCCACGTGGGTCTGCCCCATTTTCTTCCTTCCTTCCTTTAATTCTCCCTCCCTCCCTTTCCCACATACTCCTAACATTCTCTCTTTATCACATTAAATACCCTCTTCCATAACATTTACTCTCTCTCTCACCCATCAGCATCTTTCACCTCTCTCTCTCTTCACATCACCCAACACAATTTCAATTTCCTCTCTCTTTCCATCTACCAGAGACAAGCCCCCCTCTCCCCTCTTTTCCTTTATATTTGCAGCCAATGACTGCATCATTCACTTTAGGTCACCCTCATCATTAAAATTTTTGACGTTGAAGTTTTTCTACATATGCTTACACTGCTGGTCAGAGACTGGACTTGAGATCAACATAATTAGTTCTCACTGGTGAAGGCAGAACACTCAGGTATCAACATAACCATTGTTGACTATGCAGTGGCAAATGGAGCAGGTCAGAGAACTTTGGTCTCCGTTAGGGAGTTAGTTTTCTTTTTGTTGAGTGTCCATTTTATGTATGGTTTGCTTTGCTACCCCATGAATATGCTGCAGTTTGTCCGGATGGGATTCCACCAGCTTACCATTTTGACAAGGAAGCTGGAGATGGATCGAACAGTTGGTTGGTTCATCTGGAGGTTCGTTTTCTCGTACTAGACCATCAAAGCTTTTCATCTGTAGTGCAGATTAGATGACATAATTGAAAAGAAAGTTCACGGTCTTGACTCTTGGATTGATTCCACTTTGGATTTCAGGGAGGAGCATGGTGTGAATCAACTGAAAGTTGCGTTGGACGTATGAAACAAGCACTGGGTTCTTCCATCTTCATGGAAAAAAACGTACAACTTTTCCGGGATTCTCGACCGCCGACAAGAGATGAATCCAGGTAACAATACTGCGATAGGCTTCGGCCTTTCTGATTTGGTAACTAGCTCCCTTATCATTAACTTGCTAATGTCTTCAATCTCCCACGAGATTCTTCAGAGTTTCATGATTGGAATAGGATCTTTGTAAGATACTGCGATGGATCATCCTTCACAGGAGATGTGGAAGAAGTCGATCCGGTAATTAGGTCAAGTTGTAAAGAATTTGTCCTTTTGATCCTTTTGTCCACGATGAAGATGGATAAACAAACATGCACTTATACGATGAACATTCTCTTTGGCATGGAACAATAATTAATAAGCTAGATTTTATCAGGCAACAAACCTGTTGGAAAATAAACTTGATTTAGTTTTTTAGAGTGGTGATTAATGTGACATGTTAGTGGGTTATTAAGTTATGTCTTAGTGGGTGCATAAGTTACAAGTGCATTATTGTTATGTGTTAGTGGAAGTAGTGGCTATTATATTGTTGAAATAGTGGGTTAGTGGTATATTTATTACATGTCTAGGAGTTACTTAGAAGTACTATAAAAATGCGTAAGATGATGCAAGTGAAAGGAGAGGAAGAACTATTAGATAAATTTTGAAAGGTATATTATGTGTTCTCTTCAAGTTCTCTCCATGTCCTCCTCATATAAGTGAGTGTATGAGTTTGAGTGCAACAAAGTGTGAGCTTGAGTGATCCATTTGTCTCCAACAAAGTGGTATCAGAGCCACAACGGTCCTAGTGGATGTTGTGGCGTTAATGTTTTAGTCACTACGGTTGTAAAAAAAAGTTTCCGAAATGGATATTTGCTATGAAAAACTGTTGTTCTCAAATTATGTGAGAATGCGAAGTGTCTTTTTGTTGTATCTCAAATCATGTGATTTGTGGGATGTGGTCAGTGAAGAACCACATGGTAGCTTGTCAAAAGGAGTTCGACAAAAGAAGGAAGAAAAGGCACTCCGAGTATTGCAGAAGGCCGTCCATACAGAGATATGGATGTGCATTGGAGATGTAAGATCTCCAAGTGATGTTTGGCAAATGATCGAGGTCATTGCTTCCAACCGTAGACGTGACTTCTTACCCAAGGAGTATTGGGTACAAAGCTGGGAAGAAGATGAGTTCACAAATGAAGATTGTGAACATCTCAAGGAAGAAACTCTAATGCAGGATGAAAACGAGTTTCACATATCCGAAGCTAAAGAAACAGAGGAGACAAAGGCTGAACAAGAGTTCAAGGCTTTTAAAGCCAGTGAGAACGACAAGTTGACAAATGGAGAAGAGCCAGTTGAAAAGATAGAGGAGAGCGAGAACACAGATGGTGATAATAATGCTCAATATGAAGAGATGGAAGATGAGAGCATTGACAAAGATGTAAGAGTTCACGGAGGTCAAAACGTGAACAACTCAGGTATGACCTTTGATGTTTCTTTAAGAGAAGAAAATGTGGTTGGGTCATTTCCACTATACAGCATCTCAAATTTTGAAGAAGAGAGTAATGATTACTTTCTCGTGGCTAAGAATGATGTGATAGTGCCACAAGAATATGCAGCTAAGGTTGATGTTTTGAAAACTTATTTCATTGAAAATCATCCTAGGGAGTTGTTTTTTATGACTAGGAAGGACAATGATTTTGTTAAAAGTCGAACGAGTTATTATCCTCAACTTGGCGTGGAGAATTTGTTGAGTGACACAGGTTGGGTAAACATGGAGATGTTTTTTGACCTAGAGGAGTTACTTGAAATGTCCAGAGAAAATGGACAAGATCCAATATGCACACAAGTGACGAAGAAATGCCAGAGGTGCAACAAAAAGATGTGCCACATACGATACACGTCAAAAGAAATGGCAAAGAAGATTGTTGCTGTTGATGGAATTGGAGATGAAGACCATTATTGGCACTTATCAAGCCCCTCAATCAAGAAGAATAATTGAAGACACAAATCAAGTTTAAAGGGGAGTGTTGGAAAATAAACTTGATTTAGTTTTTTAGAGTGGTGATTAATGTGACATGTTAGTGGGTTATTAAGTTATGTCTTAGTGGGTGCATAAGTTACAAGTGCATTATTGTTATGTGTTAGTGGAAGTAGTGGCTATTATATTGTTGAAATAGTGGGTTAGTGGTATATTTATTACATGTCTAGGAGTTACTTAGAAGTACTATAAAAATGCGTAAGATGATGCAAGTGAAAGGAGAGGAAGAACTATTAGATAAATTTTGAAAGGTATATTATGTGTTCTCTTCAAGTTCTCTCCACGTCCTCCACATACAAGTGAGTGTATGAGTTTGAGTGCAACAAAGTGTGAGCTCAAGTGATCCATTTGTTTACAACAAAACCTTCACTTCAGAGGCGCAAGGATTTTCCAAGCTGTCATGCCGGAACTATTAGGGATAGGAATGAACAACGCCTCAAATGTACTCTCTCTCTCTCTCTCTCACACACACACACACACACACACAAAAAGTCAGAGACATGCAGACTGCCTTTTGTTCTTGATGGCTGAAAAAGTACAGAATTCTTTTGAGAGGCACTTCTAACTGGGTGTTCAGCTGGAGGATTGGCTTCCATACTCCACTGCGATAACTTCGAGAACTCATGCCTGCTACTGCTAGAGTAAAATGTGGTAGTGATGCTGGTTTTTTCCTCCATGCGTAAGCTTTTAAGTACGCTAAACCTCCTATAGAGAAAGGTTTTATCTTGACTGAACACCATCTTGGTGCTATGTATGTATCTGACAGGAAAGATTATGCTGGAGGAAATAGATCTGAAGATTTATTTTACAGGGTGGTTCAGTTACATGTACTCTCTCTCTCTCTCTGAACGAGTTTCCATTTGCTAACCCTATCTTTAGCCATTCATTGTCCCTTTACCCTGTAGCTATAACATCTTTTGTCTTATGCCTTCTTGCAGAGGTCAGCTGCGAATTTGCCCCCATCATGCACTTCAAAGATGGAACCAACGTTGGTAAGAACTGTTATCTTAGTAGTATATTGTACGCCACATTCTCGTAAACCTCAATAATGTCTCCACAATTTTATTGCAGTGCTTTTACGCGCAATATGTGGTGCCACAAATCCAGATACCACTCTTTATACTAAATTCGGCCTATGACACGTATCAGGTTTGTTCATCTTAGTTAGGTTCTAGATCATGAGCGCCAAGAAATTAAGTTTTGCATCATACGATAAACCACCACCGATACAAGATTTGTTATATTCCCCGATTGATGTATCCGCTATCATGCTTGTTGCAAATTTTCAGATACAACACATCTTCACAAGGTAGAATGCTTCAACTTTTCCAACTTCAACTCGTTGATCCCATTACTTTCTCTTCTCTCTCTTTGGATATGTGATTCCCTTCTTCTGTGAGAATCAATAGGCAGGCTATGGCGAAGGATCTTGGCGACTGGTATCACGATAGAAGTGGATTCCAGCAGATAGATTTCATACATGACCTGCCCCAGTCATGTACCTAAAATTAATGTGCACCTTATTTGTAGTTTCAGGAAACAAAAGGGGATCGGATGTGAATTTATGTTCACCTTGTAACCTCTAAAAGTTTATTTGTATGTTTCAGACTACAAATCCCCTGCGTAACCATGATCTTCTTTCCACATTACACAATAGGCCTGGTCGATGTTATTGACCATCATGTCATAGGAACACTCCATAAATTTAATCCTTAAAGATGGAAACCGACGGAGTTAATTGAGTTTACGTTTGAAGTCAATTTTTATGTTATTAATCGGCATGTATTTAACTTGCTATAAACTCACTTAGAAATGCAATACATATGCACATGTGCGAGCGCGTCGCTGTCGTTCCAGAACACAAGTACTATATATAGTCCACGGTAGTAGATCCTTCGCCTCGACTTTTGAGATGATCTGAAAATCTTTGACAATTATTTTTCTGTGCCTGCTTCTACTTCGCCAGTGTTCACCCTTAAAACGTGATATAGGTAAGTACCTCTAAAGGCACTTTTCACTTTCTAAATCCCTTTCTATGTTCATCCGACTGTTTAATGTTTGAAGATTTGACCCAAGCATTTAAGAGAGTAAACTGTTGTCTCAATCTTGGGTAAGATAGCAATTCAGTGTCCCATTTCTCCTAAATGCTCAGTCTCCTCAGTCTTTGTATGTTACGATTTAACCATCTATATCTCCAACCCCGTGCGTTTGTACCTTTGCAGAAAATGCTACAGGCAAGCCTTGTTATGAGAATTTTACCATTCCGCACTGCACGATGTTTAACTGCCGTAGTTATTGTTCGGAGATTTTGCTGGTTGGTCCATTGACAAGATGTATCGACAAAAACACGTGTGCTTGCTTACTTCATTATGAGTATGTTTGTCCTTGAAACAAGTTTCGAGTGATGATGGATATGACATCCATAATCTCAAATATGTAAGCTCTGAATGCACACAGTGAATAATTTTAAGCTTAAATTGATGAAGGCCGAACTTATACGATTTGTATTACAGCAAAATACTTGGGACAGTCCACTGTTAGGATAATTGTCTTCCAAGCAATAGGTTCGGGTCCGACTCCCGGCCAACGCAATAAGTTGGTCCAGAATGAAGCAGCTATTAGTGACAAATTTCAAGATACTTGTCACCATTTGTTGGGACTGGACGACTGGTTATCAGTTGATCAATTTTCACCTTTCTTGTCCTAAAGCAAACCATGAAGTGCACATCTGCATTCAGGGCATGTTGCTTTAGAAAAGGAAAAGTGAAAATATTTTTGAAACCAAAGCTTGGCAACATGGAAACAGTTAAAGAAGTAATCAACTATTTACTAGATGTTAAAAAGAAATGCATTCACACCACAAAACTTTTGTTTAACAAATACCATCCCCTTCCACAGAAGTTGACCTAATATTGCCACACTACTACTCTTAACCTTCAGGCCTAAACACCAGAGTTCTGCAACATCTAGCTTCTATATTTAGTATTACTTCTTCATTGTGAATTCCACACAATGGAGGATCTTGGTGAGGGGGCACTTGGGATATGAGTGCACGACAGACTCTGTCACAATTAAATCAAGCTCGCCGTGCCCAATCGTGGGATTTCTTCTGCTGATTATGCTAAAAAAAATGGGTCGACCTGGTTCACCTCCAGTCTTTAATTCAGTTTTCTGCTCCAGCTCTCCTGACTTGTTCCTAATGCTATGAGGCTGTGAAGAACCTGGCAGCAAATATAGCTTTCCCAAGCTTGAGTTTGCATGATTTCACAGGAAGCAAGTTCATCTCAAGATTTGCACGAAAACCCTTTCAATTGGAAGCTAAATCAATTAGGAAAAAGGTAAATGTAGCAAGAAAGCAAATTTGGCATTGACACAAGAAGCACAGCTTTTTGCAGTGAGATATCTCCCTTATGCATGCAAACTAGTCTTCTAGATAACTCAAGATTACACATTCTTTATCCATCTTTTATTCAGGGTAAATCTATGTTGTTATGCCCCCAAGCGCATATCCAGCGTATGAACTGTGGACCTTTTTGATGGATTCCCAAGTGTGCAGCATGCCCTCAGAAAGCGTGGCCTTAAAATTCAGTGGGGAGCATTCTTATGCCATTAAAATTTCTAAAGGTCCAGTTTTACGATAGCTTTCTTAGACTAATATATCTGTAATTGAAATTTAGAATTAAACTTTAGTTATCAAATAGTTTTAACATACGAATATGTTTGCATTGAAATGTATATACATGCATAGTATTAAATTTGTAGCATACACATGAACATACAAAATTAAAAAAAAAAGATTGGGTTTCTAACAAAATATTCAATTTAGTTTATGTAGATTATGTTTATTATTAAAGGCTATAGACAACGCTATTCTCTGCAAGTTATTTTTATTAATCAAAATTAATAGAGAAGATGTAGTAACTCTGAGTTATTTAGCTAATCAAAGAACATGCATGATTTCAATTGTGATTTTATAGATTTTCATATGATTTTTTTCACTAAAAGACAAAAACCTTTAGCCCTAACTAAAAGATAGATTATAAGTATTTTTTTCTAAGGAACAATGCTTGATAACAACGCTGTGATTCATAAAATTAGCAGACGTCTAGTCAATGGGTATTTTGACCTTCAATTGGTAGTGGATACCAACCTTTTCAAAAATTTTGTATTGGGTGCCAAAATTAGAATCACCGAGTGCTGTGTGCAATTGACCCCTAAGTACGGGGTGTAATAGTGTAAAATTAATCCTCAAATTGTAGTATCCTTAGATTAATTCTTGTGGAAATTCACATGTACAAGTAACTAGTGCACTCGTGTAATGCATCGAGAATTTTGTCGCTGCATGTCCACTTATTTTTGTTTTATTTAGCGGTATGTGAAAACCATACTTATCATTTCAAAAAAAAAAAAAAACCATACTTGTATGTTTTTGTTCATTAACTGTGATGTCTCTCCAAATTGGAATCTTTTTCCTTCTTTTTGGAGGGACGGCTTGTTGGGTTCTTTTTTTTTTTTGATACGATGAGAATAACATTGAAATAAAGATTAGGAGAACAGATTAGCCAGATTTGACTATACATAATAGATCATGACTATGCATGTCATGTATAATAAAGGCCAGAAAATACAGAGATATAAAACACGGGGACAGAATACAGGCGTCCAAAATACAACTGCAAAAGAAAGGAACTGCAGATCAGTTACAACATAAATCATGAACCCAATCCTGGTAGACGGGAATGCGGGCATGATAAGCAAAAGCTGCTAGTGATCTGGCCTCCTTGAGATGCCTCTGTTCTGTCTTGGCAATACTGAAAAGGTGCAAGGAAGAAACTATTTGACAGAAATCATACATAATAGGGGTCGTAGTGTCAGGTACATCTTCACTGTTGGTGAGCTGTGAGAAAAGAAAACTAGAGTCAGTCATTAGTTGTAAGTGAGTAATGTGTTTCGAAATAGCCCAGGTTGTCATGAGTAGTAGGCTCTTGGCTTGGGCCGTAAGCCAGTCCGAAGCATGAGAAGAGAAGGCTGCTGAGCCACAACGAAAAGACTGATGAGTTTTGCAAGTGAGTCCGATACCTAATCTTTGGCGAACTTTATCAAAGTTCACAGATATAAACACAGATATAGGGTTCAAGTGTGAGCAGGTACAGTTCACGAGGTTTTGATGAAAAATGTGAGGGCGTGACAAAGTAAAAGGGCGCGGGGGTGACAGAGGGTGGCGAGGACCATTAAGTTGGTAGCGAAGAATTTTGTGACGTAAGGTAGTGATGTCGGTAATAACAAGGAGGGGATTGAAATCCTTGAATCGAAAAATGCAGTGATTTCTATGGATCCATATGCACCAGATAGTAGTTATTATAGAGAGAGTTTGTGATTTATGCTTGCTTTTATTTTTAGTGTTTATAAGCCAAGCGATGAGCCATTCTCGGAAGGGTCTAGAAATGTTATCCGATCTGAAGCCGGTAGGGCCACCAAACCAAATTGGGCGAACCAACGGGCAGGAGAGGAGGAGGTGATTCAGTGTCTTTGGTTCTTCATGGCTACTCATCTTGTTTCCTTCCCTTCTGGTGCTTGTGTACTTCCTACAACGAGTGACAAGAAGCATTAAGTCTTAAATAGGCCTTTTATGGGAAATTAAAGGGCTGCAAGCATCCACCATATATGATGACCCGTGAAGCGGATATTTTCAATTACTACGAGATTATCGATTGCTTAGCTCCGGTGGAGGAACTTGCGAATCCTGGACCGCTTTCGAAAGTGACGTTTATTTATCAATGATCGGTAGGATTTTTGTCCGTAGCTATAAGGAGGAGGAGGAGGAGGAAGAAGAAGGTAATGTTTTGGGTTAAAGCAAGCAATATACGAGCATTGGAGAGTTGTCTGAGTCAGAATTAAATGGTGACTTGAAATTGAACTAGCAAAGCCTGGAGAAATCGAAAGCCAATCTAATTTTATTTTTTTTCCAACCTTCTCGAAAGGTTGATGTCCTGTGGGTTGACATCCTTTTGCCTTTTTCTTTTTACTTCAAGTTTACGTTAAGAATTGTATCTTGGAATACCATCTTCATGTGTCGCTGTTAATTAGAAACCTAGTGAAAATAACTCATCACTTTTTCTAGTTTCTATTTCTTCCTTTTCCACCCAGTTGTTGACGGATTCCTCATAGTTTCTCAGATCGAAGAAGCAACACTTTTTTATATAAAAAAGAGGTGGGTTATACATCATTGAGGAAGGATGCCATGATAACAGTAGGACAGACGCTCTTCCATTTAAACTCGCAAACTATCGACCTATTTTACCCACAAGCAGCTAAAATATTGAAATGTTACTAGGTTTAATGAACGGAGCGTTTGTGATCCCCTCATACAAACTGCTAACATATGTTTTACCTACAAAAAACTGCTAGCAAATGCGCAATTTGTTAGGTGATGCTCAATTTGTTTTCTCATATAACTCAGATCAGGATACCACATTACATCTATCTAATGTTTGTGTGTATAAAATTGATTGTGCTGCTTACCTCTATACTATCTTAATGAGTAACTTAATTATTAGAAAGCACCTACGGGGAGCTACTCCTTTAACGAAGAAAATGAGCTAAAATAACAAACATGACATTTACTTCTGGCGTGATGATCAGCTCCATCTTGACTTAAATCAAAGAATGCATAAGTGATGAACATTCTCTTGGTCATGCAACAATAATTAATAAGCTAGATTTATCAGGCAACAAACCTTCACTTCAGAGGCGCAAGGATTTTCCAAGCTGTCATGCAGGAACTGTTAGGGAAAGGAATGAACAACGCCCCAAATGTACTCTCTCTCTCTCTCTCTCTCACTCACTGCGCGCGCACACACACAGAGACAGAAAGTCAGAGTCATGCAGATTGCCTTTGTTCTTGATGGCTCAAAAGGTACAGAATTCCTTTGACAGGCTCTTCTAACTGGGTGTTCAGCTGGAGGATTGGCTTCCATACTCCACTGCGATAACTTCCGAGATCTCATGCCTGCTACTGCTAGAGTAAAATGTGCTAGTGATGCTGGTTTTTTCCTCCATGCGTAAGCTTTAAAGTACGCTAAACCTCCTATAGAGAAAGGTTTTATCTTGACTGAACACCATCTTGGCGCTATGTATCTGACAGGAAAGATTATGCTGGAGGAAATAGATCTGAAGATTTATTTTACAGGGTGGTTCAGTTACATGTACTCTCTCTCTCTCTCTGAACGAGTTTCCATTTGCTAACCCTATCTTTAGCCATTCATTGTCCCTTTACCCTGTAGCTATAACATTTTTCTCCTTATGCCTTCTTGCAGAGGTCAGCTGCAAATTTGCCCCCATCATGCACTTCAAAGATGGAGCCAACATTGTTAAGAACTGTTATCTTAGTAGTATATTGTACGCCACATTCTCGTAAACCTCAATAATGTCTCCTCAATTTCGTTGCAGTGCTTTTACGCGCAATATGTGGTGCCACAAATCCAGACACCACTCTTTATACTAAATCCTGCCTATGACACGTATCAGGTTTGTTCATCTTAGCTAGGTTCTAGATCATGAGCGCCAAGAAATTAAGTTTTGCATCATACGATAGATCACCGATACAAGATTTGTCATCTTTCCCGATTGATGTTTCCCCTATCATGCTTGTTGCAAATTTTCAGATACAACACATCTTGACTCCGAGGCCAGCTGACGATCCCGGTCTCTCTTTCCAAAGATGCAGTTTAAATTATGAGAAGTGCTCACCAAGACAAACTATAGCCTTGAAAGGTGACTATATAAAACCCCGAAGTAGTTAATATGTACCTTAACTTCGAAATTTCTAAGAAAATACTGTGTCCATTTACTTTCAGATTTTAGGTTGGAGTTCATAATAACATTGGCCAGATTGGGGACCTGTTCATCAAGAGGACTGTTTATAAACTCTTGCTTTGCCCACTGCCAATCTACGGATGGAAAGAAATGGTATGGAGATTTTGCTGAAAAATTGGGAAACAAGGTAGAATGCTTCAACTTTTCCAACTTCAACTCGTTGATCCCATTACTTTCTCTTCTCTCTTTGGATATCTGAATCACCTTTTACTGTGAGAATAAATATGAAGGCTATGGCGAAGGCTCTTGGCGACTGGTATCACGATAGAAGTGGATTCCAGCAGATAGATTTCATACACGACCTGCCCCAGTCATGTACCTAAAATTAATGTGCACCTTATTTGTAGTTTCAGGGAACAAAAGGGGATCGGATGTGAATTTATGTTCACCTTGTAACCTCTAAAAGTTTATTTGTATGTTTCAGACTACAAATGCCCTGCGTAACCATGGTTTTCTTTCCACATTACACAATAGCACTCCACAAATTTAATCCTTAAAGATGGAAACCAACGGAGTTAATTAAGTTTACGTTTGAAGTCAACTTTTATGTTATTAATCGGCATGTATAATTAAACTCACTATAAACTTACTGAGAAATGCAATACATTTGCACATGCGCGTCGCGTCTTTTCAGAACACGAGTACCATAGATAGTCCATGGTAGTAGATCATTCGCCTTCGACTTTTGAGATGATCAGGAAATCTTTGGCGCTTATTTTTATGTGTCTGCTTCTACTTCGTCAGTGTTCACCCTTAGAACGTGGTATACGTAAGTACCTCTAAAGACACTTTTTACATTCTAAACTCCTTTCTACGATCATCTAACTGTTTAATGTTTATAGATTTGACCCAAGCATTTAAGAGAGTGAACTGTTGTCTTATTCTTGGGTTAGATAGCAATTTCGTGTCCCATTTCTCCTAAATGCTCACTCTCCTCAGTCTTTCTATGTTACCATTTAACCACCTATAGCTCCAACCCCATGCGTTTGTGAAATTACCTTTTGCAGAAAATGGTGCAGGCGAGCCTTGTTATGAGAACGTTACGATGCCGCACTGCACGTTTTATAACTGCTATAGTCATTGTTGGGAGATTATGCAGGTTGGTCCATTGACAAGATGTATCAACAAAAACACGTGTGCTTGCTTACTTTATACTGATTCTTTTTGTCTTTGAAACAAGTTTCAACCGATGATGGATATGGCATCCATAATCTCAAATATGTAAGCTCTGAATGCACATAATGAGTAATTTTAATGCTTAAACTGATGAAGGCCGGAACTTATACAGTGTGTATTACAGAGCAGGTACTTGGGGCGTTTGTAGTCCAACTGTTAGGATAATTTCCGTCCAAGCACTAAACCCGGGTCCGACTCTCGGCCAACGCAATAAGTTAGTCCAGAATGAAGCAGTTTTAGTGACAATTTTCAAGATATTTGGCTGCTGAAATGCAGTCCACTGACACTTATTTTGTTTTAGCCACAAATGTCAACTGAAAATCGCCATTTGTTGGGACCGGTTATCGGTTGATCAAAGAGTAATTTCACTTTTCCTTTCCTAAAGCAAACCATGAAGTGCACATCTGCGTTCAGGGCATGTTGCTTTAGGAAAGGAAAAGTGAAAATACTTTTGAAACCAAAACTTGGCAACATGAAAACAGCCAAAGTAGTAATCAACCATTTACCAGATGTAAAAGGGAAATGCATTCTCTCCACAAAAATTTTGTTTAACAAATACCATCCCCCTCCACATCAGTTGACCTAATATTGCCACACTACTACTCTTAACCTTCAGGCCTAAACACCAGAGTTCTGCAACATCTAGCTCCTATATTTAGTATCACTTCTTCATTGTGAATTCCACTTTCCATTCTTCTAGCACACAAGGGAGGATCTTGGAGAGGGGGCACTTGGAATATTTGTGCACGACAACCAACGAATAATGGACTCTCTCACAATTAAATCAAGCTGATCAAGCTCGCCGTGTCCAATCGTGTGATTTCTTCTGCTGTTTATGCTTAAAAACATAGGCCGACCTGGTCCACCTCCTGTCTTTAATTCAGTTTTGTGCTCCAGCTCTCCTGACCTGTTACTAATACTATATAAGGTTGAGAAGAATCTGGCAGCGAATATAGCTTTCCCAAGCTTGAGTCTGCATGATTTCAGGAAGCAAGTTCAATCTCAAGATTTGCACGAATATTCTCTCAATTGGAAGCTAAATCTATTAGAAAAAATTTAAATGTGGCAAGAAAGCAAATTTGGCTTTGACACGAGCAGCACATTTTTTTGCAGTGAGATATCTCCCTTATGCACGCAAATAAGTGTTCTAGATAACTCACGATTACACATTCTTTATCCATCTTTAATTTTATTCAGGGGAAATCTATGTTGTTACGCCCCCAAGCACGGATTTAAGCATATGAACTGTGGACCGTTTTGATGGATCCCCAAGTGTGCGCCATGCCCTCACAAAGCATGCCCTTAAAGTTCAGTACGTGGGGAGCTTTGTCTGGTATGCCGGTAGCACCGCCAAGTGTGCTTTGCTTTGTATTTTGGAATTTGTCCAGCCTTTAGCTGTTTATACGGTTGGGTTTCTGTCCAGCCTCTAGCTGTGCATATGGTTGGGTTTCTTTCCATGTAGACTGTATAGTTGTTTTGAGCTATAACGAAAAGGAATTATACCAAAAGGCTTATGACTCTGTTGGTTGGGATTTTTGAAGTGTGTTATGGAGGTTATCAATTTTCCTGAGGAATATATTTACTGGATTATGAAGTGTGTGCAAACTGCTAAATTTTCAATCAATTTGAATGGTGTTACGGAAGGTTACTTTCCTAACTCAAGAGGCCTCAGACAAGGGGATCCAATATCACCTTATTTGTTCCTTGTGGTGTTGGAAGCTTTCTCTAATCTCGTGGATAATTATTCAAGGCTCCCTGGTTTCAAGTATCACCCAAAATATTGTCAAGAACTTCAGATAAACCATTTGTGCTTTGCTGATGATTTATTCATCATGGCTGCAGCTGATTAGACTTCACTATCACAAATAAAGCTTGCTTTGGATGAATTTGGTCACTATTTGGCTTATATCCCACTCTTAATAAGAACTCTTTATTTCTGGCTAGTGTGAAGGAAGAGGAAAAAGCTCACCTGCTGCAAAACATTGATATTCCTCTGGCAGAATTGCCAATAACCTACTTAGGTGCCCCTCTTATAACAAGTAAACTTCATTACAAAGACTGCCCCAAGTACTCATTGAAAAGCTTACAAAGAATATTAATTGTTGGACTACTCAACATCTTTCCTATGCATTGGCAAGCTCAGTACTTTTGAGTATGCATGTGTACTGGTGCTCCATATTCATACTCCCACAAAAATTAATCAAGCAAATTGAAGTTAAGATCCGAAAATTTCATTTGGCGTGTAATGGATACAAAATGTACTGGAGAAAAAGTTTCTTGGGAAGACCTATGTGCTCCTAAAAAAGAGGGAGGACTTGGGCAGAAAAGAGTGGGGGAATGGAACAGGGCAGTATTCTTAGTGAAACACACATGGGTCTGGCAAATAACAGAGAGTCTCTTTGGGTCAAGTGGTGTCACACTTATATAATCAAGAACAAGCATCTCTGTATCTTGGACATGGTGCAAGATTGTCAAGTTCAGAACAATAGTACAGTAGTTTGTGAGACATGATATTGGGAATGGGCAAAAGACATGGCTATGGTATGACAATTGGCTGCCTAAGGGTAATTTAATTACCCAATATGGTAATAGAATCAGCTATATATGACTCTGGACTGAGAGCAGACTCTAAGGTTGCAGATATAATAGAAGCTAATCAATGGCACCTCCCACCAGCTAGATCCCAAGCAATCAGGTTGTGGCAAACAGACATAAGCTATATTCCTCAGCCTCGGGAAGATAGAGAAGATAAAATTCTTTCGATTTTGAACAAGAATGGGAAATTTATTGTGAATTCAGCCTGGCAAGCTATGAGAACGAATTCTTTTGACAGGCTCTTCTAACTGGGTGTTCAGCTGGAGGATTGGCTCCACTGCGATAACTTCCGAGATCTCATGCCTGCTACGGCTAGAGTAAAATGTGCTAGTGATGCTGGTTTTTTCCTCCATGCGTAAGCTTTAAAATTACGCTAAACCTCCTATAGAGAAAGGTTTTATCTTGACTGAACACCATCTTGGTGCTATGTATATATCTGACAGGAAAGATTATGCTGGAGGAAATAGATCTGAAGATTTATTTTACAAAGTGGTTCAGCTACATGTACTCTCTCTCTGAACGAGTTTCCATTTGCTAACCCTATCTTTAGCCATTCATTGTCCCTTTACCCTGTAACTATAGCATCTTTCTTCTTATGCCTTCTTGCAGAGATCAGCTGCGAATTTGCCCCCATCGTGCACTTCGAAAATGGAACTAACATTGGTAAGAACTGTTATCTTAGTAGTAAATTGTACGCCACATTCTCGTAAACCTCAATAATGTCTCCTCAATTTTGTTGCAGTGCTTTTACGCGCAATATGTGGTGCCACAAATCCAGACACCACTCTTTATACTAAATTCGGCCTATGGCACGTATCAGGTTTGTTCATCTTAGGTTAGATCATGATCATGAACGCCCAGGAAATTAAGTTTTGCATCATACGATAGACCACCGATACAAGATTTCTTATCTTTCCTCATTGATGTTAATTTCCGCTGTCATGCTTGTTGCAAATTTTCAGATACAACACATCTTGACACCGAGGCCAACTGATGATCCTGGTCTCTCTTTCCAAACATGCAGTTTTAATTATGAGAAGTGCTCACCAAGACAAGCTATAGCCTGGAAAGGTAACAATCTAAACATTTTCAACACCCTGAAGTAGTTAATATGTACCTTAACTTCGAAATTTCTAAAGAAAACGAAAGACGGGGAATTGATTTTCTATACAATACTGTGTCCATTTACTTTCAGATTTTAGGTAGTTCATAATAACATTGGCCAGATTGGGGACCTGTTCATCCAGAGGACTGTTTATAAACTCTTGCTTTGCCCACTGCCAATCTACGGATGGAAAGAAATGGTATGGAGATTTTGCTGAAAAGTTGGGAAACAAGGTAGAATGCTTCTACTTTTCCAACTTCAACTCGTTGATCCCATTACTTTATCTTCTCTCTTTGGAAATCTGAATCCCCTTTTTCTGTGAGAATCAATATGCAGGCTATGGCGAAGGCTCTGGGCGACTGGTATCACGATAGAAGTGGATTCCAGCAGATAGATTTCAAGCATGACCTGCCCCAGTCATGTAACTAATCCATTTGTCATAATTAAATGTAGCTTATTTGTAGTTTCAAGAAGACAAAAGGGGATTATGTTCACCTTGTAACCTGTACAGATTTACTTTGTATGTTTAAGACTACAAATGCCCTGCGTAACCATGGTCTTCTTTCGACATTACACAATACGCCTGACCGATGTTATCGACCATCATGTCTTAGGAATTTTTATGTTATTTAATCCTTAAAGATGGAAACCGACGGAGTTAATTAAGTTTACGTTTGAAGTCAACTTTTATGTTATTATTAATCGGCATGTATTAAACTCGCTATAAACTCACTGAGAAATGCAATACACATGCACATGCGCGAGCGCGTCGCGTCTTTCCAGAACACGAGAACCGTATATAGTCCACAGTAATAAATCCTTCGCCCTGGACTTTTGAGATGATCAAGAGATCTTTGTCAGTTCTTTTTCTGTGTCTGCTTCTACTCTGTAAAGGCACTTTTTACTTTCTAAATCCCTTTCTATGTTCATCCAACTGTTTAATGTTTGAAGATTTGACCCAAGCATTTAAGAGAGTAAATTGTTGTCTTAATCTTGGGTTAATTAGATTGCAATTCAGTGTCCCATTTCTCCTAAATGCTCGGTCTCCTCAGTCTTTGTATGTTTCGACTTAACCATCTATATCTCCAACCCCGTACGTTTGTACCTTTGCAGAAAATGCTACAGGCAAGCCTTGTTATAAGAATGTTACCATGCCGCACTGCACGATGTTGAACTGCTTTAATTATTGTTCGGAGGTTTTGCTGGTTGGTCCATTGACAAGATGTATCAACAAAAACACCTGTGCTTGCTTATTTCATTATGAGGATTTTTGTCTTTGAAACAAGTTTCAACTGATGATGGATATGGCACCCATAATCTCAAATATGTAAGCTCTGAATGCACATAATGAGTAATTTTAATGCTTAAACTGATGAAGGCCGAACTTATACGATGTGTATTACAGCGTAGATACTTGGGGCGTTAGTAATCCAACTGTTAGAATAATTGCCTTCCAAGCAATAGGCACGGGTACGACTCTCGGCCAACGCAATAAGTTAGTCCAGAATGAAGCAGTTATTAGTGACAATTTTCAAGATATTTGGCAGCCGAAATGCAGCTAACTGCCACTTATTTTGTTTTAGCCACAAATGTCAACTGAAAGTCACCATTTGTTGGGACTGGTTATCAGTTGATCAAAGAGTAATTTCGCTCTTCCTGTCCTAAAACAAACCATGAAGTGCACATCTGCATTCAGGGCATGTTTTTTGAAAAGGAAAAGTGAAAATACTTTTGAAACCAAAGCTTGGCAACATGAAAACAGCTAAAGAAGTAATCAACTATTTACTAGATGTTAAAAAGAAATACATTCTCTCCACAAAAAATTTGTTTGACAAATACCATACCCCTCCACATCAGTTGACCGAATATTGTTACACCACTACTCTTAACCTTCAGGCCTAAACACCAGAGTTCTGCAACATCTAGCTCCTATATTTAGTATCACTTCTTCATTGTGAATTCCACTTTCCATTCTTCTAGCACACAAGGGAGGATCTTGGAGAGGGGGCACTTGGGATATGTGTGCACGATAGCCAACGAATAATGGACTCTGTCACGATTAAATCAAGCTGAGCAAGCTCACCGTGTCCAATCGTGTGATTTCTTCTGCTGTTTATGCTCAAAAACATAGGCCGACCTGGTCCACCTCCTGTCTTTAATTCAGTTTTGTGCTCCAGCTCTCCTGACCTGTTACTAATACTATAAGGTTGAGAAGAATCTGGCAGCAAATATAGCTTTCCCAAGCTTGAGTCTGCATGATTTCACAGGAAGCAAGTTCAATCTCAAGATTCGCATGAAGATCCTCTCAATTGAAAGCTAAATCTATTAGGAAAAAAGTAAATGTGGCAAGAAAGCAAATTTGGCTTTGACACAAGAAGCACATCTTTTTGCAGTGTGATATCTCCCTTATGCACGCAAATTAGTGTTCTAGATAACTCACGATTAGACATTCTTTATCCTTTTTTTAATTTAGGGGAAATCTATGTTGTTATGCCCCAAGCACAGATCCAGCATATGAACCGTGGACTTTTTTGAAGGATCCCCAAGGGTGCGGCATGCCCTCACAAAGCATGGCCTTAAGTGGGGAGCTTTGTCTGGTCCGGCGGTAGCACCGCCAAGTGTGCTTTGCTTTGTCTTTTGGAATTCCAGCCTTTAGCTGTGCATATGGTTGGGTTTTTTCCCATCTAACTGTATAGTTGTTTTGAGCTATAACGAAAATGAATTATACCAAAATTTTAAAAATGAATGGATCTTCAATTTCTATAGAATAGTGTGCATCCGTGATAAACTGATAATACTAGCCCTTTTTATGAATCACTGAACATCCAAAAAAACCAATAAAGCTTAGACACAATTTCTTTGGCATGTTTGATGTAATAATAAATCATCATCAATAATTAGATATTTACGAAGAACCTTTCTAGTTATATAAGGCTGTCTGCTCCTACTTGCTACATAGATTAGGTTATTTGGAAGTAATTAAACATCTGGCCAACTGTAATATTTCTTGAAAATATTCATGTTAACAGTAGGTTATTGACATTATCATAGTTGAAACTAAAATTTTAAAACTAACGGAAACATAAACTCATACAATATTTTTGGTTCTCTGAAGTCTAGAATATGGAGCCAATTATGACCACAAACAAGAATTTATGCTTTGATGCTATCTTAGTCACCAATTTATTAGTGGCAAAAGGGTATGCTGTAAGTCACATATCGTTTTCCATATATTATCAACGGTCAATGTACAAAGTTCCTATTTTCTTTGCTGCATTAACTTGGCCTAATCCTGCTTCCCTTTTTCCTATTAAATCCTGCTCATATCGCACTTGTTAAAACAAACTTTTGATTTTCATTAAAAAAAGATTTGAAATTGATAAGTAGGGAGCAATGGTACCTCCATCCAATGCTAAAACTTTAGGTTTTAAACTCGAGACATCATCTTGCTCAGTGGCGGAACTTGGACTGAAGAAGGTAAAGCTCAGCATGGATGGAACTGGGGACAAAAATTCTGGGGCATCTGATTCGCAACAGCTGCTGAAAGAAAAACATCCAGGTACCACACAGGGGGTGCTCTGTCCAACTAGGAAAGAAGAAAATGATGAGCTGCATGTAAATGCAGGTGAATTATCCATTTTGCTATTAACAGTTCCAGGTGATTCATCACCAACACTGTCATCCTGATTCCTGTCAAGGAATGGGGTTGATGCAGGAGCACCAGCTGCTTCCAGTTGTTCGTATCCAAGGTTACCGAGCATGTAATCTTTAGTTACGTGTTGAGGATCCTTCAACCACGAGTGAGCTGCAAAAGGACATTAGGCCCCATTAGGCAAAGGAAGGCATGCGTTTGAAATGAGTTTGCAATGTCAGCCTTTTTAAAGCATAAAAAACTCGATTCTATTTCATCCAGTCTCTTAGAGTGCTGAGGGAAATCAGTTCCAATACTACTTCTCATTCTTAAAGTCAAACTTTTTCCATTCACTACTTACAACTTGAAATTGCAATACTCATTTGATTGTTGGTAAGTGCCATCAGTCAAAGACGTGCTGCTCCTATGCAAACAAACATATTCATTAAGAAGGTGATGCCTATTGCCTAATCAAAACATGATAACGAAATCTGGGTACTATAAAAAATCTTACAGCTAGTCTGCTACCCAACTATTCACCAAGTGCATTTTGGAATGGTGCGAACAACTTTTCTCAAGCAGATTGAGCTTACATAATGCCATCGCTCCATAGACACAGATTGTAAATAACGATACAATCAACATTACCTAATACTTGTGTAGCACTGAGCCTTTTGGACGGATCTACAGAGAGCATTCGAGTGATCAAGTCCTTGGCAGACGCTGACACATGATCCCATGGATTAGGAGGGAACCGCAGACCTGCAGCCCGAACAGCTTTAAAGATCTTTGATTTAGTTTTTCCCCAGAAGGGAGGCGTTCCACTTAGGAGAATGTAAAGGATAACACCAGCACTCCACACATCAGCCGCCTGGTTATAACCTCCTGCCAGTACCTCAGGAGATATATAAAAGGGACTCCCAACAGTGCCGTACAAGTTCTGCCCTGTCGTTAAAGAAATTTCTGTGCTAAGGCTAGCAATACAAAATAAAAATTCATGAACTAACATTCGTTCAAAAACCTACTCCTTTTCATTTAACTAAGAAAAGTGAAAAATAAGCTTTAAGAATTACTGCTACATCAAAAAATTGTGGGTATGACAGCTTACCAGGTTTGATATAGGTTGCAAGACCAAAGTCTGCCAATTTAATTGGTGATGAGGAAGACCTTGTGGCCAACAGTATGTTTTCTGGCTTCAAATCTCTATGAACAATTCCTTTGTCATGACAGTACACGACCACTTGCATTAGGTGCCTAAAAAGAACTCGAGCATCACACTCGCGATACTTTCCGTGCTTCTCAAGCTGATGGAAGAGTTCCCCACCCGCACAAAGCTCCATCACAAGATGCACGTAATCCTCCTCTTCGTAAACTGCCTTCAGCTCTACAACATTTGGGTGCCCGGATAATTGAGTCATTATTTCGATCTCAAGCCTGACGCTGCGCAAGTCATCTGGTGTGACCAATCTTTCTTTAGCAATAGACTTACAAGCTAGAAGTTCACCAGTCAACGTGTCAGAGCATTCCCTAATTATGCCAAACTGCCCCCATCCCAATTGCTCTCCTAGGATGTATCGCCCCTTAAAATTTGAAATCTGGGTCGATTCCAAAATTGGTGCAGTCAAGTTTGATACTTTGTAGCAATTGCGGCGTTGAAGAGGAGGCTCAATGATGTTACCGCCCTTAGCTAATTCCATACCAAAGTGAGCCACTCTAAACTCTATCTAACCACCAATTGAGACCTCACTTGCATTCCATGACAAAAAATCACTATCTCTCCTGCTCCATATCTTTTCCTGACAAAGTTTCAATGGGACCGGTTCAAATTTTCAAACGCTAGTAGTGAACGCTTTGCCAGTTTAAACCAAAAAACCCCTTGTAGTAAAACAGGACACTTTGCAACAAGAACCCTGCAATTTCAAACTATCAATTTATCAGGTCCTTTTAACAACCTGAGTTACAAATCTCTATCAGCTGGCTTCATTACATTGGTAACCATACGACTTCATGATTGTTCTTTTCAATGACCTTGTTTTTGGGAGGGGAAGGGCGTATAAGAGAAATCTTAAATACCCAGTTCTCACATTTACATATAACAGATCAAAGCATAGAATTCAAACACAGCAAAGAAGAGAACGTCCCAAAACAAGAGTTCCAAGTTCAATCATGTTCAAGCACAAGAATTTTCAAATTCAACCCACCCACAGAAAGTTCTTGAAGAAAAAATAAAAAGTCTCAAATTCTACAACCCATGTGCACATCCAATCGTCAATCCTTGAGCTTGACATCAAAATTCTACACAAAGTTGAGTTATTAACATACAAAGAACCCCCAAATTCACGGGCACACACACACGGATACACGTAGAGAGAGAGAGAGAGAGAGAGAGAGGGAGATAAAGAAGGAACCTGTTTGGGGATTCCCTAAAGAAGAAGGTCCGTTGTAGCAGGACCTATAAAAAGTCCAAAAGGAGGTTGCTTCACAGTTCAAAAGGCTCTCTCCCCCCTCTCAAGAACCGGGAACCGGGACAACCAGTTCCATCTAAGGGTCCGGGACAAATCTTAAACTTCACAACCAATCCATGACACGTGCCATCATGCGTGCAACTGGGTCATTTAGCATAAGTTAATGTTCCCTCTTGGGCAGGTCGCAGGTAGGTAGGTGAGTGAGTTCTTTATCTGAGCTCCTTCCTTTTTTAATATTTTGGATACAACTGAGAATTTGTTGAAATAACAATTAAAGGTAACGTCCATTTTAACATCGTTCGATATTCTTGTTATACTGTTAAAAAACGTATCAATCTTAAAATATAGATCTTTTCGCAATGAATAAGGTTGTAAAAAATCATATCATGACATTAGAAAAAGAATGTTACCGATAATCAGAAGTGCTTGTTTCATTGTTTGTATTCACTTAACAGTGTACAGTTCTATAATGTCAAAATAAGAATATCTACGCCGGCGTAATACTATACAAAAATTTAACGATGAACATTGTATTCTCCTGAAATTTAGTAACTAAAAAGAGCATCTGAACATGAAAATGTACAGATTTTAAATGCATGCGACACCGTAATGAGAATTATATCTAGCGTAACAATTACTACATTCACGAGAATCTCAAAACTTCAATCTTAAAATAACGTTACTCCAAGAAATATCGATTATTATGAAAATATAATAATATATAATATAATACTTCTAAGACGCCATTTCAAATTGACTTTAGTTTTGCACAGCTGCCAAGTTGTGTGACTATCAATTCCATTTAGTTTATGGTGGGGTCCAAGGACATAGTTAGGTGGCAATATTGTACTGGCTACTGCACATGAGGTGTACCTGCCATTGTAATATTGAGAGTTGGGGGGGGTGTTAAATACTGTATTTATTGTATATTTATTTGGTTTTATGTTTGTGGGCAAAAACCAGCTGGGTTTAATGTTCATCTTAGCTGTTCACTTCTACCTGTATTTTTTGGTCTAAAAATTGACAGAGTGGAGCAGTGGCTGAGGGGTCTTCATCCTCTGAGCCGAGTTTCACGTTACAAGCTGAAGCTGTAGCTGTAGCCCTCTGATCTGTATTGCTTTTAGTCACACGTCAAATGCTTGTTCATGATTTAATGTTAGGAGATTAAGATCTTTTGATTAGTGAAAAGTTTTAAGTCATTGATTACAATAAGATGTGAACATTTATTCAAGGGAGAAATTGGACGGTAAACTATGTTTTTGTCGAAGAGAGCAAAACGACTTCCAAAGTCATCATTTGTACATATTTTACTTTTTAAAAGTTCAATATGTGCATTTAGATCTATTTTGACATATCCACCTTCATCGTCACACACCGCCATAGGCCACTAGCTTCACCAAACACCACCGACGTAGCCCACCACGACCACCAAACACATCACTGTAGGCCACCTAACTTCGCCACACAACCAGTCACCAGCACACACCACCACCACAGCCCCACTGACGTTGTGTTCCTGCATGCAATAACACAATACATATACGCACGCACAAACAAGCCCACACTGAGACCGTGGCCCACTTTTGTCGCGAGGTGGCTCAGTCCCTAGTCCTAGCTGAGTGCTTGCGAGTAGTTGATGAATGTCACTTTGACACACGACATGCTACAATTGAAGCAAATGTATAACATTTTGAATGTTTCACATCCATACGTTTCGACCATTTGCTTATTTTGCACCTTTATCTCAAACTTGAAAGTACCAAATTCAAAGGACGTAGCACACTTGAAATGAAATATGATTTCCCAATTGTTAGAAATAATGATTTACCTAAAAAGGCTGAGAATTGGTGTTCCCACTCAAGCTTTGAACTTTCTTACCCTGGCTTTGCACTAAGATTTCAAATTGTCTTAGTTACAAGTACTAATAAAGACCATATAACATATGAGATTTCAAATTTGGAGTGAAATTGTCAATCTTCAAACAGATTCCTTAGAAAAAATCATCCTCTGTATCGCTGTATGTTATTCTTGATATTATAGCCAGGATCAAAAAATAAAGAAAGCCATTTATTTGTTTACATGCCATATTTTCTCCCAGGTTTTCTAATCATGCTTGCCGATTCCTTTTGTGCTTAAGCCTTTGAGATGAGTAACATTAGAGATGTCAAAAAGGGCGGGGCCGCCTGCGAGCCAGCTCGACCCGGGCCAGCCCGGCCTTCTGGGTGAACAGTAACAGCCCTAAAAAAGCCCGAGTCAGGCCTTAAAAATAGCCCTGCTCGAATGGCCCAGTTCCGGCCTGAATTTGGCCCAGCCCGAAATTTTGATTTTTTCCCCCTCCACTTCGTTGACGCCAAATATTCAGACATTACCAAGATTGGGTCTTAGTTTTGTAGTTTTGGACATTCAAGTGGAAGGCTTTGGGTAATATGGATTCAAAATTGGATGACATTTCTCGGTAATTTACAAGTTGGATTTGTATCATTCACTCTGTGGTTGGAATTGGCATCTTCATATACCATTGGTGAGTGGAAATCAAGACTAATTCAATAAAGAATACTCGCCTCTTCCTAGGGTTCTTTATGCACACCCATTACCCTAAAAACCAATTAAAATGCTTGGTGACATATGGTGTGCTTTACATTATTTTTTTTCCATACATAGTGATAGACAGTGGAATGAGATACTTTCATGTCCAAACAAC
Source organism: Escallonia rubra (assembly GCA_033065855.1). NCBI lineage: Eukaryota > Viridiplantae > Streptophyta > Magnoliopsida > Escalloniales > Escalloniaceae > Escallonia > Escallonia rubra. The sequence goes on along the minus strand of JAVXUO010000168.1, from coordinate 75,720 downwards.
AAAATAAAGGAGAGTCTGGCTTTTTCATGAAAAAGTCATGATGGTTGCTCCTAACAAGCACCCACTGTCACTTACTTGCCATTTTTATTACCCAAAAGAATTGAGAACTTCTCTTTTCGTTTTTCATTTATCATTTTTGGGTGGCGGGATTGGGGCTGAAGCTGCGCGTGCAGTTCACGCAAGAAGAAGTTCTCCACTTATAAAATTTTTTGAGCTATAAGTTGTACAAAAAAAAAAACGCGACAAACAGGGACTAAATAGATATATTGTCATAATTCTCCTTCAACTCGTTTTTAGCTGTGTAGCAAAATATTCATCTAAATCTGTCAAATATTTTTGATATATTTTTTAATAAATTATCATCCAACAGAAAGAACTAGTGACTCATATGGCCGTGGATTATTTTCAAACAAATTAAGTGTATTTAAAGTAAACAATGCACACGAGAAGGTGGCTATTTACAAGCAAAATAGATATTTTCTCACCTTTTTTGAAGAATTAATCATTTATATATGGTATAAAAATTGAAAATTTATCTAAATTTTAATTTTTCCACAACACAAAACATGAATAAAAATAATTTTAAAAAATAATTTTTTATTCAAGCCCGGGGTTGGCCCTAGCCCCGCCCTAAAGTTAGGGCCTATGGCTTGGGCTTGGATATGGCCAAGATATCCCCCTGTTGTCCCGGCTCGGTCCTATGGCCCGAAGCCCAGGTTTCTCCTCTGGCCTGCTAGGCCGACCTATTGACATCTCTGAGTAACATATTAATAGAGCAGTGGATCACATGAAACTTGCATATATGTACAAGAGGTACTTTGCGAATAGTTGTAAGTACAATTTTTATCTTTTCATTGTGAATCCATTCAAGAGCCTAGCATGTGCATTGTGAATCTTCATCTTTTCTCCAAAAAGCTACAATTTTTTTTCACAAAATCATACGCTTATTGTCATAATTCATTTTAATTTGTCAGAGAAAGAGTTTCTTTGTGACTCATACTATCTTTCATTGAGCTAAAACATCTTTGACATCGGAGCTATTCACGTGCGTATTTAACACATTGAAAAATATAAACTAGAAAAAAACATTTATCTGAAATAATTCGTAATTTTATAGCTATATGGCAGAATTCATAGGGTAAAAACGAGCAGAATATTCCACTTAAAAGCAAAATTATTATGAGAAATAATTGAAGAGTGAAAAACGTTGAATTTTTTTGTTATCAAAGTTAAAAAGTGTACAAACATAACTTCAAATCATAGCACAAGAATCAAGAACTTGCAAGGGAATCCTGGCATCTGGCATGCAACCAACCAAACCTACCCTAGTCCACAACATTACTTTCAATTCAATTCAATTCCATCACCAGCAGTTAAATTAACAGTTGGGAGCTTGGTTTAGCTTCCCTCACCGGGGCACAATATTTTCGCGATGTTAATGAGCAAGACGTACTTCTAATTATAGACACTCGTATATTTCGTCCTAGAATAATCTTAATTTTCAAAGCTATTTTCAGTATTTTACTTCATATGTTCGTATGCATGAAGTCCGAGAATCTCTTACACTAGTGACTAGCATTTATTAAAAAAAAAAAAATCAACTTTGGTTCTTCATCTTTCTGGTAAAGGTAGCCTTAGATAGATACCAGAAATGATGCTTTGTCATTCATGTTAAAAGGGTGTCTTTATTGTCAAAGTTATATTGATGTTTGGTAAAAGTACTGAATTTTGTGCAGGACTGCACTTTTTTGCATCGATAATCGAGCAAAACCACTTTGATATTATCATAATCTAGATATATATTTTTCACTTTAAACCAAATGAGGACGGATTTACGCCAATTTAGCAAAAACAAAAACTAAACTAAACGAACAGAATTTCGTTAACATTTTTAGATAAAAAGAATCTTTGGTATTTTGTATCTTAAAAAAATATAAAAATTTGAGAAATAAGGAGTGACTTTTTGTTCCTCTTTTTGTTATGGTTGAAGGCACCATGATTGGTACACGACATGGAACTCAAAAGTCAAGATATTCCATTGTCAAGTGTGGCCTGAAAAGAAAAGGCCTTCACGTGCTGAGTATCTAGGAATATTGCTAAAGAAAGTTGTGGCAACAGAAACTCTTTTGTTGGAGGAAAGACCGGAACTTACTTTTTACAGGTTAGTCTTGTAATTCCGTTGATAAATTTGGTGAATCTAGAACAAAATATTATTTGGATTCGCTCAGATAAGCTTACAACTTCTAAGCATCGAGAAGAAGGAGCAAAAATATTCAGAATAAGCGAAACACGTTAAATACGAGAATCGCATGCTACGATGATCTGAGATCACCTGGATTCAGACCATACCATCTCTTTCCATGTATATGCAAACACTCAACAAATTTTGAGCGCTTTCAACTCCAAACCGGCACTGGTCCAACCTGCTTTTACTATGCTGAATATTAATACACTTTTCAGCGATAAAATAAAATGCGCTCGTTCTCATCGCGCTGGGATCCTCATGCTACTGGATGTGCGCATGACGTCAGGGGTGGCATGAACGCCACGTAGGAGTCCCTGTCCAGAGACTCCCATTTAACGTTTTCAGTGCCGCTTTCAGAAGAAAAAAAAAACACACACACACACCCCACCATGCAAAGCTCACTTTTAGGCTAAAGTACACAAATTTTGGTAAACAACAATTCTCGTTTCCATTCCACTCCCAACCCTTTTCAAAAGGGAGAATCAAGCAAAAGGGTGTTGGGAAATAGTGAAAAGGTGGAGTGGAAATAGTACGGACCTGGTCCGGTGGGTGAGTTCAGAAAAGCAGGGGACGCGTGGCGGTGTTAATGAGAGACTGAGATGCAGGCAGATGCACTGACTACCTGATGAGAGCCTTTTGGGAACTGGCCAATAATAATGTGGAGCAGCTTAGCTTTGCTAACGCCAGACTTTGCACTGCTTTTCCAGCTCTTGCCCCCCTTTTGTAATTTAGTGCAGTCTCAACAAATCTTGCCTTATACCACCTGGGATTTTGTGAATCTTCTTAATGTGTGGCTTTTATGGGAATTGATTGATAATAGTAGGACTGCATTGAACAACTCCCGTCGTCTTGTCTCACATGAATAGCGTTTTAATGTGTTAGTTCAATTTGTTGACATAAGATTGTCACTTCATTGATTTAATCCGTACTTGTATAATTTCTTCTGAGTCGCTTTTGAGAGATGCTTGTGCGGTAAGTGTTTCTTATTATGATTGATCAGTCGAACTTTATTGATTACAAATATAATGTTGGCATAATAATCTTTTTACCCTTTAAATTGTTTACGATATTATTACATTTTTTTTCACAGGATTTGAACATGGATGTTCGTGGTTTTCGGTGCTTACGAAAAGACAATTTCTTAGTTTTATGTTCTATCCTCAAAATACAAAAAAAAAAAAATCTGCTAAAAAATCGATGGGAATCAAAGTTGAGAATCAGAGTTTTCCCTCGCCGGAACCCTACCGGCAATCATTCTTTTTCTCTTTTGCATGCACTGATTCTCAACCGTGATACCATTTTTACCTTTTTACAGTAACATACAAGAAAGTTTTATCGGACATTAACATTTTGCGACTTTGACCAAAAACAGGGAAACACGACAAACACATATAGCTAATGATAGCGAGATCATGACTATACATTCCCAAGAGGCAGCATAAATTTATCGTCTTTCACAATCACAACAAATTTATCGTCTAAAATTGCGATAAAATTATTACAATCGGTAAGTGACAGTCATCAGCAGCATCGAGAATTCTCATTTTACCTTTTTCCTTTTCCCCTGCACCCAACAAAACTTGTATAACTATAAATATTGGGGGAATAGTCATGCAATTAACAATGAATTCAATCCACCTGCCCACTTGCACATGAGATCATGACTATACATTCCCAAGAGGCAGCAGAAATTCCATCTCATAAACTTTGAATGCTTTTCAAAAAGACATAAACACCCCTACCCTTCCCTAGGTCTTCCAAGTTCCAAGAAGAAAACAAAAAAAAAAAAATTAAAAAAAGTCCTGTTTAGTAATATTCAGGAGATCCTCGGTCAATTAGACAGGCCCCTGTTGAGGGGTAACTTAGGTAAGCAAAGGGCAATACTGCAATATAGATGAAGAAGGAGGGGTTTATGTGGGAAGGAATCCAAAATAACGTTTGTCACCACCGCACTCGATGCTCTTGGTGTTGAAAACAACATGACGGTTACCCTCTCTTTCTCTCTCCCTCCCTCGAGACCCGAGACGATTAATTTATTGCCCCTACTTTTGCTATTAAATTACAACTATGTCATTATGGTATATAAATATACGTATGCCCAGTGTAAAATCTTGTTTAATTCTTTGCTCGAGACTGCTGCTCTGCTGCTAATCAAGCTCCAAGAACAGCCCTTCAGTTCTTGGAGTTGCTCGAAGCAGAGTCTTTATCTCTATCTGTTCTCGTGTGTGTTTGTGTACGTGTTTGTGTGCGAAAAGGGTTCTCATTACTTCAAGAACAGAGTAAGTGAAGCTTTCTTGATTGTTTTTCTGCAAGGAATCTTTTTTGGGTTCTCTGTTTGATTCTTGGTTACTAATGTTGGGGTTTTGGTTTTATGCAGATATGATTTTTTTTGTGTGTTTCTTTGAATTGGGTGGAATCTGTTTTCACTTTTTGATATGAGTTTGTCTTTTCCTCTGCTGATCAGCGGTTTTTTATGCTGTATCTACGCATACATGTGATTCTCTCTGTGTGCTGCTTTTGCATGTGATGGTGATTAGGGTTTTATATGGGAGAGAATTTGAGGGGGTGTGGAATGTGGTTGAGAAGTTTGTTTGGAATGATTTGGATTAATGGGGCTCGGCGTAGTGTACTTTTGAGCTGATCAGAATGTGGGAACTCAATTCTGTTATGAATTGGAGACTTCCAATTGCAGGATTAACATTTGCTTCGACATGCTGTCATCTTTTGCATGTTATTTTGATTAATTACGACCTTGACGGGTATTTGTGCATGCTCGATTAGAAGGGAAGTAGGGGCTGGGGGGTGGGGAATGCCAATGCAGTTATAGATTTGAAGATTTTCCATTCGATGACTGAAAATGGAGATACGTGCATGCTACTTCACTTCTGTGTTTTGGAAGGCTTAAGCAAAGTGAACTTTTGGACAATCTTTGTTGGATCATGTGTTTAATGATGAAATCATAATTAGAGTTACTTCGTGGCTTGCTGGACTGTATTGTGGTTATACGTGGTTGATTACACTAGTCAATTGTGCCAAATGCTTATTGGTTTTATATGTTTAAAAGAAGATTTGTTTGGCAGTGGCGGGGTTTAATACTGTCTGCAGTGATCTTACAGCGCCCGCAATGAATTGACTCGTGCTACGTGTCTTTCGCTGCTTTTATCTTCCGCTAAGGAAACTTGTTTACTGGCGGGGCATTACTGTAGTTGAACTGGTGTTATAAAAAAAGTGGCCCTTATTGCCATACTCGTTAGAGTGTTTGATCTCTTGCTCGTGCTTATGGAGCATGATCGCCCAGTAGTCGGGGAGAGTTGATCATTTAAGTAGGACCTGTCAGCAGGCAGGCCTCTACTTTTTTGGGTTTCGTTTTGTGGATTGTCTTCTTTACAGTGTCACACACGGTTAGGCTTCCACGTCTACCGACAAGGCAATGAGTTTTTTTTTATCCTGTTTGGTTTTGGTCGTATCCTGTTCCTTTGCTCTGTTGCTAGCCGTGCTGTTGACCTGCCCTTTTTAAGCTATAGTTTACTTTACCTCTCTCCATTTTGTTGTTAGATTTTTCCTTCGGCCTTACTTTGTGGAATCTGTTGGCCTTCTACCCTTAAAAAATGATACTTTTACGTTTAAGAAAGACATGCATCGTATCCTTTATATAGGTTAGTTATAAGGATCAGGAGAGGCTGCTCCCTGCTATGTAACTGTCATCTTCGGCCACATATGCACCCAAACTATAAAAACACACTAGTCAACAGTCCTTTATGATAACAGTTTTACGTGGAAGCAAATTGACAGTTGCCTTGAAACGTAAAAAGTCGTATAGCGTGTTTGTGGTTGTACAGGGTCACTGTAGACCTCTTTAGTCAAGAAGGTCATGTGAATACCTGTAGGTGGAGGAAAATAATATCAGTTTAAATGTTTCAAAGTTTGGTATTAACTCCACATCTGCACCGGCGACTCGGGATTTCTATACTCGGCCTTCTTAGCCTTTATGTGTATGCCGACGTAACACTCTTTCATCTATGCTTTTGATATCCTTTCGCCCAAGAGTGCCTTAATTGAATGAAAGACATGTATAATGGCTGAATTTGCTCTTCCGTGTGAGCATGTGTTCTTATGCTTTCTGCAAGTTACTTTTTAAGGACACGGATTCTGGAAAACGGATAACGTGTTCCCAACAGATGTTAAATTTTTGTATATGCAGATTTTTAGTATGTGTGGAAGTTTCGATTCAAGAGTTTACCACAGTAATGGTCAAAGCTCAATTATATCTTCTCTTAAACAAGTTCAACAAGCGAGGATAATTAACCGTCGTATTCTTTTCTTGATAGGTAGTGGATGGGTTAAGCGGACGCTTTAGTGCATGTAGCGCATACCTTAGAGGCTACCAGCTAAAAGCTAACAATTATATTTCCAACAGGTATCATTCAGGCTGAGTAACAGTTTTCCTTATCTAACTTGGGTTTCCCATTTCAATATAGTTTTAGGGGGTATTAATTAGGCATGCCTATTCTATGGTACTACCTGTGACTAGTATCTCAGTTAATGACAGGTTTATCTGTGTTGGTACAGTGGTGATTATCTTACGTCCATAGTGATAATAGCTCAAGGCCAGGCATTAAAGATGTTTGTTTTTTTTCCCCTTACTGTCGCACCTGATGTGATTAGCTGATTAAAGAGTCTACTCTCCACGTAGTTGCCACTATGGTGATTTTGAGAAATTAACACTGAAGGCAAATATTAACTCCTAAGCACAGCTTCCCGGCATCCACGATTGCACAATGGTACCTATATCTCTGTGCTATTAAGCTCTTATAAGATGTTACCATTGAGGTCAAATTTTTTGATGTTATGAATGACTTTGTCAAAGCAAAGGCACAGATTTTCTGCCTTTTTCAGGTGCATTTGATAATTGCCTCAATCTGGCGATGATGCAGATCATGTTTCTCACAGCACTGTAGTAAATGAAGAAGCTTTGAAAAGAATTCCTACTTCATGATGAAGAAATAATGACTATGCCAACCATTTGGAAATGCTTTATCTTGTTTACCTTTCACCTTCCCAAACGCCACTAAAGTGATAGCATCCTACAATGTTATATTCATTGCAGTACTTTTTCGAAAATGGTATTCCCTCCGTCCCACATAATTTGATCAACTTTCTTTTTTGGGCCATCCCACAAAAATTGCTCATTTCCAAATTAAGAAAGATTCTGTAGTTACTTTTACGAATTTACCCTTTTGACACTTTTTTTTATTCTATTTCTCTCTCCAAATTTAAGTCTCCATCAACTCATTTTTTCTCTCTTGACCCACTTTCTTATGCTTTTTTATTCATTTCTCTCTCCACATTTAACACTCTACTAACTCATTCTCTCTTATGGCCCACTTTCTTCCCCTCCTCTTTCTAAAGGGTAGTTTAGGAAACACACAATATATCACTTAGATCCTTAATCTGCGTGCAAAAAAAAGTTGATCAAATTATGTGGGACGGAGGGAGTAGATAAGGTGACGTATATGCGGTTCTTGGCACTTGGTATGACAAATCAAACAAAAGGCAAGACAAATCCCTTGTTGAGTTCTGTGTAGAATCATAATGTACTCCTTACCTATGTTACATGGACTCTTTAGAATGCTTGAAGTACCCGTGTCGGATACTCGACACTTGGACATGGGTGCGGAATCTGTGTCCAACACATCTCATAGGATATGCTACTATTAACACTATGTTATAGTGTTTCTCATAGGATATGCTACTATTAACACTATGTTATAGTGTTTCTTTTAATTTGTTATTATTTGAGATGAGACAAGTTCTCAGTTAAAACCATTTGTGTCACATAAAACACCATTTTACCTTAGGAATAACTAAAAGTATTAATATATGTAAGTAATTCGCCGTGTCCCCATGTCTTGTGAATTAAAGATTAGACGAATTCGACGCTTGGACATGTATCCGACCCGGACACTCGTACCGAGTCCATGTAACATAGCTCCTTACGGAAGAGCTAGTGGGAGACCGTTCCAATGAACACTTTATCAGACATGCTTTTGAGGCATAGATGAGAACTCTTTGGATAAAAATGTATAATTTTGTTCCATATTTGGAACATTGAGTCAAAAGTTAGAGCATAATGTGGTTTTGGTAGATGTTTCACCAACTAGTCTTGCAATGGTTCTCAATATGCAGGTGAATACATAAGGTGTTCAAGCTCAAACCTTATCCTAAAACTTCTCTAGTCCAAACTCTAGAGGGTCCAGAGCTAAGGTAACATGCATCTTTCCATCATGTTCTTTTATGTTTACTCGCTTGCTTCTTATAATTGACAGAATTGGCATGTATATAGTGGAGCTTCCTTGTAATGGATATGTATCTACTTTGTTATCAAGTACCACAAATTTTCTTTTTTCTTTTATGTGTATTTCCTTTTATGTTGATTTGATGAGTTTTAGAGTCTCTCAAGGTCGGTTGTTACATAGCCTAGACGTGCTTGTGGCAGGAGCATTAGATTGGTAGGTTAAGACATGATCAAAAGCATTAATTGCTCAAGAAATGTGTTGTGAATGCTTTTTTTTCCCCTTTAATTAGAATACATTTCAGGTACAAAGTTTGGTTATAGTTGTTGCTTGAATATCTTCCGATTTGATTTTCCTGGTGTCTTTGCCTTATTCCTTCAGAATTGATCTAATTTACCTAATCCAGAAAAATAAAGTGCCAGGCTCCAATGGATAGCACATTGCACGCAGAGCAAGAAGTGCCATCTGGGTTCCTGACTCGCATAAGGTTTAATATTTTGACCGAGGAAGATGCAGTAAGTAGACTTTCAATTCGGACTGTTAATCATTGTTCGTTGCCTTTGTATAGATCTCAAGTTGTTTTTGTTGGCAATGCTTCAACATCCTCTTGGTTACTTTGTTATACCAGCTTTAGCCCTAGCTAATCAAGTTCACTCAATATTGTACACTTGACATTCCTTCAATGCTCCTTAGTATTTCACTTTTTACTTGCCATATAATGTTTTGCCTCGTTAATATAAGGGCAGTGGACTGGCTCTCGCCACTACAAGGTCTCGGAGGTTAGATGAACTTAATCTTTCCATATACTGAAAATGCTGAGAATGTTGAAAATGCTGCAACTTTCACTCGAGTATTCAGTCCTGCTAACTTTGCAATGAACTCTAGGACCCTATAGGTCTGATTCTCATGCATACAGGCTATATTTAGAAATTTGACTAGAATTTTGTTTTTGAACACCAAATTTCGGTTTTTGGAAACACTATTCACACCCACCTCTATTTTCGTACAAGATGCATTAGAAAATCATTTTCAAATTTTCATTGTTGTTAGTTGGTTCATTTTAGTAAAATCTGCATTAGTCTGGTGCTAGCCAGTTTGTTAAAGTCCCAGATAGTCAGGTGGTTCCTTCTTTGCCGTTTAAGTTTTTGAGTTACTCTTGTCACTGTTGGCTTTGTCAGTATAGTCCTTCATTTAGTGGTACTTGAACAAATTTGGCGATATTGGGGAAATCTGTACTAAATCTTTGTGATGTGTATCAGGAGAAGGCATCTGTTAAAGAAATAAGATCAGGCAATGAAGTGACAGATCCTGCTTTGGGAATACCTAATCCTTCTTCCCAGTGCAGCACATGTGGTGCCAAAGATGGAAGAAATTGTGAAGGTATAAATGAGGGATTACATGAATGAATGAGTTCTTAATGAGTTTTGGTCTTTGAAATTTATATGAAATTTCTGTTTTCTGTATACTTCATTTTGCAGGCCACTTTGGGTTAATCAAATTTCCATTCACTATACTGCATCCATATTTTCTACCAGAAGTTGCACAAATTCTGAATAAAATCTGCCCGGGATGTAAATCTATCTGGCATGATAAGGTTAAGGTCAGGTACTACACCCCTTTTGCTGATCTATAAGCATGTTCCACAATAGAACGTTATGATATTTTTATCATGCCGAACATAGTGACTTTATTCCTTGTCATCTAGTTTTCCTTGAGCAACTATTCAATTGAATTAATGATGCTTTATTACAGAATGGATGCATCTGTTGCCAGTTACATCACTGCACTTGATATATAGGCGAAGGAATGGGTAGAACTTATGCTTAATGTGTTGGGACTTAGGTCATATGTTTATGCAAGTTGTATCTCTAACATAGTAAAATGTGTTGAGCGCATATTTGTGAAGCACAATATCAAATTAAATCTACCTTTTTCACAGGCTATATCACCATCCTTGTTTCGGCACTAATGTGAATTTTAAGTAAAGCTTGGAAGGCAGGAGGAAGAGTGGGTCTACTTTTGTGTAAATTGGATTTTTGTTTTCAAGTATTGCTGACTCGCTCAATCTTAAATTTTGTCTCTGGTACAAGTTTCAACACCAGCTTGGTAGTTGTGTCATTAATCTGAGATACCATTTTTGTAAGTGAGCCACAAAAAGAAAGTTAAACATTTTAGTCCTTTTTTAACAAATCAATTATGGTAACATATGGAACATTACTGCAAGTCTGCAATATCTATCTGAGGATTGGTTTCCAAATGCGGCAGTATTCATGATTTGATTCTAAACCCTGAACTTTCGATCCCACACAACATATAATTTTTTACCTAAAATTCATAACTTAATATCAGTTTCCTTTTCTTGAAGCTTTCGTTGTGATTTGGGTTATAATGCTGTGTAGAATCTGAAGTTTGTTAGGGAGATTGTTGAGGTTGTCATTGGTGATCATTCCAGTGAAGTATATCTGCTAAGTTATCGGAAAAAGTGTCCAAAGAAACGAATCATGTCCAGACCTATTGTAGCTAGTGTGTGCCATTACTTGTCAATACAAGAATGCAACCTATTTCTGGTAACTGTAATTAACCACATTATGTTGGCGCTAGATAATTGGGGATATTGGTGAAATGCTTGTGCTCTAGTTGTTTTCTTGGTAATGATATCATCGTCTTGTCTTGTGTGTAGCAGAGAGCAGTTTTAACAGCTACTGATAGTGGGCCTAGAAGTTGCAAATATTGTGATGTAAGTTTATTTGGACCAGTAATGTCTCTGTCTTTTCCTATTGAAGCATCTGAAAGGACATTTTCTTACAGGGAAGTTCTAAAGAAATTTATCCGCCTATGAAGTTTCGAGTTTCTGCAAAAGATGTGTTTGGAAAGACTGCAATTATAGCAGAAGTAAATGAAAAGTTGTCTAAGAAGGGAGGTGGCCTGGCTCCTGATTATTGGGATTTTATTCCAAATGATCCACAACAAGGAGAAAATTATTTGAAACCAAACAAAAGAGTTATATCTCATGCTCAGGTACTGTATTTTAACTTGTGTATTGTACCAGCTCTTGCAATCTTTCCATGCCACTTTAGTTCTTTGCTATTTGGTTGACGGTTACATTATGGTTATGGTAATGAAGTGGCATGCACTCATGTTGTCCATGGCTATGATATTCTCCTTGAAGGCCGCTTACTCGATGAAGAAAGCAGACAACTCACTTCCCATAGATCACCTGTTCAAACTGTGAGCTTGTAAAAAATATTGTTACAATTCTCTCACCACTTTTAGCCATCTATTTATGATGAATTGTCAGAAATCACAGGTTCATAGATAGTAAATGACCTAAGGAGGTCTCCTGGAAACACTAAATAAATAAATTACCGATACAGGAAAACCATGAAGGAAACATGTATTATGTTTTTTTATGTCTGCGTAACACGTTAATACAATAAATCATATAGATAATATGCATCGTTTATTGCGCAGAGATATCTAATGCTAGGATAAGAGGCAAAATATTGTGCTTGTGAAAACAACCAGCCAGATAACGTGCAATTGCATCTTCCACATCCTTGGAAAGCACATCAGGCCTGCCAAATATCAATATCGTGCTGTTTCTTTATAAAGTATGCTTGCAGAAATTAAGCTGGCTTTCTATGCATGCTGAAGTTTGCTGGAAGAAAACAACTCATGTTGTTTATTGCCTTCCTGTTATCACGCCGACGAGGCTTTCTTTCATTTTTGGCTATAACTATTTTGTTCTCTTTGAAGCCACTGAATGTTGTTTTTGGCTTTCTCCATCTTCATGATACCATCTGATGAGCATTCGTGTTACCACACTTAGGTCTACAACATGTTGAAGGACGTAGATCCAAGGTTTCTTGAAGGGTTTCTTTCAAGGAAAAATTCGATTTTTCTCAACTGTTTTCCTGTAACTCCTAATTGCCATCGTGTGACTGAATTCGGCCATAATGTGATGTTTGTAAGTACGCTAAATTCTCGGTGGTTTACATATCTTCGTCTCTAAAATTTCTCGTATGCATGATGTTATGCGTCCTTTTAGTTTCTTTTTTTACATGATGCCGTTACATGCTGTTTCAGGATGAATGTACAAGGGCTTACAAAAGACTAATTGATTTTCGAGGGTCAGCCAATGAGTTAAGTACCCGTGTTCTTGAATGTCTAAAAATATCCAAGGCAAGTTACATGAGGAATTGTTTCTTAACCTTTTTACTCCAATCTTTTGCATGACTTTTTAGGTTTTACATATTTTGAACCTCTGTAATTCCAGGTACGCCGGGAAAAGCCATCTACTACTGATACTGCTTCAAATTTCACTCCAAAGGCATCTGGCTTGAAGTATATCAAAGAAATTATTCTTGGAAAGCGAACTGATCATATTTTTCGAATGGTTGTAGTGGGTGATCCGAACATAAAGTTAGATGAAATTGGTATCCCATGTCACATTGCAGAGGCGATGCAAATCTCTGAACAGTTGAATTCATGGAACTTGAGAAAGCTAATGAATAGTTGTTATTTAAGGATTCTTGAAAAGGGACAGACTTTAGTTCGCAGAAAAGGTACTCTGGTCCGTCATGGTATTACGGATAAGTTGCAAATTGGTGATACAGTATATAGGCCTCTTAATGATGGAGATGTGGTGCTGATAAATAGGCCACCTGCCATACATCCACACTCCCTCCTGGCCTTATCTGTGAAAATTCTCCCTATAAATTCCGTTCTCTCCGTGAACCCACTTATATGTTCCCCTTTGCGTGGGGATTTTGATGGTGATTGCCTTCATGGTTATGTTCCCCAATCAGTTGACTGCAGAGTTGAGCTTCGCGAGCTTGCTGCCTTGAACAAACAACTGATCAATGGGCAGAGTGGTCGAAACCTTCTGTCACTAAGTCATGATAGCTTAACTGCAGCTCATTTGCTTCTGGAGGATGGAGTGTTCTTAAACAAATATCAAATGCAGCAGCTGCAAATGTTTTGTCCTCGTCAATTGCAAATCCCTTCCATCATCAAAGCACAATCACCAGATGATTACTTTACTGCAACATCCTCGAATTCTTGTTTGTGGACTGGAAAGCAATTGTTCAGCCTACTGCTTCCCCCAGATTTTGATTATTCTTTTCCATCAAATGGTGTGCATATTAGTAAAGGGGAACTGGTATCTTCTTCTGGTGGATCTTCTTGGCTACGTGACATTGAGGAAAACCTTTTCTGTAGTCTTGTCAAACACTGCCAAGAAGATGTTCTTGACTTTCTGTATGCCGCTCAGGAAGTTTTTTGTGAGTGGTTGTCAATGAGGGGACTGAGCGTTTCCTTGTCCGACCTCTATCTCTCCCCCGATTCAAACTCCCGTCAAAATATGACTGATGAAGTCTCTTGCGGTTTACAAGAAGCTAAGCGTGTATCTCATATCAAACTATTGATGGTGGATTCCAATCGTGACTTTCTTATTGAAAGTTCACAAGAAACTGAAATCGTTAAAAGTTTTGGAGCAGAGAGCATGTGCTATGAACAGCAAACATCAGCTGCACTGAGCCGTGCTTCTGTGTCTGCTTTTAAGCAAATATTCTGGGATATTCAAAACCTGGCCTATCAATATTCAAGTAAGGAAAACTCGTTTTTGGCTATGCTAAAGGCAGGAAGCAAGGGTAATCTGCTTAAACTAGTCCAGCACAGCATGTGCTTGGGATTGCAGCATTCCCTGGTGCCATTATCTTTTAGATTTCCACACCAGCTTTCTTGTGCTGCATGGAATAATCAGAAGAGCATTTCCGCACTTCATAGGGCTCATGACATTGTTGAGCATGCTGAGTCTTACATTCCGTTTGCGGTGGTCGAAAATTCTTTTTTAACAGGACTGAATCCCCTAGAGTTTTTTGTTCATTCGGTAACAACTCGAGATAATTCTTTTGGTGGGCATGCTGACATTTCTGGGACGCTGAACCGAAAGCTCATGTTTTTCATGCGAGATTTATATGTTGGGTATGATGGAACTGTGAGGAATGCTTATGGAAATCAGCTTGTACAGTTCTCCTATAACGTGGAAGACATGTCTTCTCCAAGTAATAGTCCTAACAGTTCCCTCAATGATAGTGCTTATAACTGTGAGATAGGTGGAAAACCTGTTGGTTCGTTGGCTGCTTCTGCCATTTCTGAAGCTGCATATTGTGCCCTCGATCAACCTTTTAGTGCTCTTGAGTCCTCGCCTCTGCTGAATTTGAAGGTTCACTCCTCCCCCACAAAAAATACGCTTACTGTTCCAAAATCGAGCCACTTTAAGTTTTGACATAGTTTTTAAGAAAAGTTGAATGCGTAAACCTTAAATTAAACTCCGATAGTAGTTAAAAGTTTGAAAACAGCATGTTAGAATACAAATTAATTGATCTTACGGAAGTTCAATATGATTGTGCAGAAAGTATTGGAATGTGGTGTCAAAAAGACTAGTGGTGATAGAACTGCTTCACTGTTTTTGTCCAAGAAGCTTGGAAGGTGGATCCATGGTTTTGAATACGGAGCTTTGGAAGTTAAAAGTCATCTGGAGAGAGTATTATTTTCAGAAATCGTTTCTGCGGTCATGGTATTGTAAGTTTTTGTTGGTGGCTTATTCCTTTGCACTGTTGCATTGATGATGGTCCTTATATACTATATTTGATTTATTATCTAATCTGCTTTATCTTGTAATAGTTTCTCCCCAGAGACTCGTAGTCGTACACGTGGTCCGTGGATTTGCCATTTTCATATAAGCAAGGTATACTTGGGGAAAATACACATCTGTTTTTGGTGCATTTAAGTTCCATTCTCGGTATGAATTTGCTTCCTTGCAGGAAATTGCAGAGAGGAAACGGCTAAAAGTGCAAGCCATCATTCATGCCCTTTGCATCAAGTGTAACTGCGATTTAGCAAAATCACGAATCAACTTTCCAAAGTTGCAGATAACAAGCAAGTAAGATATCAAGGTTACCTTTTGTATGTAATATTGGCGTAAGACGTAAATTAAGACTTCTGGTTTTTCTGGTCCTTCAGATATGCTAATGTCAATATCTGTTTGCATGAGTTTCGGTTCGCTTCTTTATTTGGCTGACCCCGCCCAGTACTCAAATGATGTCGTCACTCAAAGAATGAAATTCCTGGCTTCTCTGCGAACACCTCCAGTTGCACACTGATATTAATCTTCCTTGGTTGTTGATTTCCAGTGATTGTACTGAGATGCAGAACGAAAAGGATGCGACAATTTGCATCGCAGTTTCAGTATATGGAAGCCCCAAGAGCTCCAGTGTTGGACTGAATATGATCAGAGACATGGTGATACCTTTCCTCCTAGGAACTGTTATAAAAGGTCAATCGAGCTGAATGCCAGTGTACTCCACCAATCATATGAATGTGGCTTTAGTGCTTTCCTGATTTCTCTGCTCTTTGATTAATACTCAATTGGTCATACTTTGTGTGTGAGAACTATACGCAATTACAAGATAGTATATCTCCTCTTCTTTAATTAATATTCAATTCGTCATACACCATGTGTGTACTAGACACTATTGCAAGATATTATATGGTAATTGAATAGAATAAGGAATAACCCCAAGCAAAAAAGAAGAAGATTTCATAGCATATAAGCAAGTCTAGATCCAAGTTTGGAAAAAAAAAGGACAGATGCTTTGAGGTTTGAATGTGCTGAGTTCGACAAAAGCAAGACCCTGAGGGCCTTGACTTCGAGATTTTGCATGGATGCTGTGGTTTATCACATTTATTAGAAAGAAACTGCATAACTCATAGGAGATGACGTTTGTCTGTTGGGTTTTCTGCTCTTGGACCACTGGGATATGACAATGTTTACATGTTTGTGAAATTTGCACCTCATTCTGTCTATAAGATTAGTTCTAAAGTCTAGTTAGTACATACTAATTTACTGCAGAAACTGTTGGTCAACTAAAAAAGGTGGGGGGAAGGGAAGCTGTGATGGGGTTGGATGGCTCATATTTTTCATTTTAAGCATAGATAATGATTAATTTACAATGAGGTAATGGCAGTTATTGTCTTTTTCTGCTTATTTTCTCTAATGATAGGTTAATTGGGGAGGAATTTTCAGGTAGAGGGAGTGGCCTCATACACTCGTGTCCGTACCAAATGTTGAAGGGGGTACTGAGGTTTGGTAGCGACAAATATGTTTAACTTATTTATACTATTGCCTTTATAGAACATGCAAAAAGTTGTGGCACCCTTTCTACTTGATACATCTGAAATCTTCATATAATTTGCAACTGCATTGTCAATGAGAAGCTATCACTTTATTATCTAGAATCATTGGTCGTAATACACTTTGTGTTGGACGGCTCTTGCTACTTTGCCTTTTAATTTTTAAACTTTTCTCATTTTATCAACATTTACATGAGATCTATCAGTATGCTATTACTATGCTGATTGTTTCCTTCGTGACATGTATTCAGGATCCCCAAATGTAAAAAAGGTGGATATATTGTGGAAAGATGGACCAAATGTATCAAGGTCACGTAGAAGCTCAGATGGGGAGATTTATTTGCGGGTTTTTATGTCAGAGAATTGCAATAGAAAGGAATTCTGGAGGGTTGTCATGGATGATTGCCTCCGTATAATGGATATGATTGATTGGCAACGCAGTCATCCGGACGACATACATGATTTGACTTTGGCCCATGGGATAGATGTCGCCAGGAAATATTTTCTAAGTGTGAGTTCTGGTGACCTGATTCATTGTCAGCATATGAAAAAGGAAACACAAAAAAATATTAGTAACAATGTCCGCTTCAAATGCAGAGGTTGAAGTCTGCAATATCTGATATTGGAAAGAATATACTTCCACAACATTTGCTTCTGGCCACAGATTGTTTATCGGCGACGGGGGAGTTTGTCAGTCTGAGCGTGAAAGGGCTGGCACAGCAAAGGAAAAACACATCTGTTTCCTCACCCTTTGTCCAAGCTTGCTTTTCTGTTAGTTCTCTTATATTTGTCCTTAAGTGTATGTTTTAGGATTTCTTCGATTAGAAGCCGGTCACTATATGGCTATTCATTATATGTCTGCATTGCCATGTATGCTGCAGAATCCAGCTGACTGCTTCACTAAAGCTGCCAAGATGGGACTTGTGGACGATCTTCAGGGGAGTGTTGACTCATTGGCATGGGGGAACGTTCCTTCTTTTGGGACAGGAGGACCATTTGATATTTTATATAGCGGGAAGGTACTCTCTTGTAGATATTCTTTTTCTCTTTGATAGCATCTAATGGTATGTTAGGTTAGACTAAATGGGCTAAGAAGGTAGTTTAGTCCCCACCCACCCTGCCCCCCCAAAAAAAAAAAGATAATGGTAAGAAGTAGAAAAAGAATGCCAATATATACACATTCCCTATGAGGCACGGGTGCGTCGTTTAGGCCGGTGTGCCAGCACCAGGTTTGGATTGGGTGCGGGTGGGTGCTAGTCCAACATTATTTAATATCTCAAATAGTTTTCCGTGCGTCTTGGACATGGCTGGACACCTATCGGGTACTTTTAAGTGACCCGATAGGTGTCCAGCGATTGGTGTCCGATCGCGGACCGGAGACCAGCGATCGGACACCAATATTTGGAAAGAGATGTCAGCGGCGAGCCCTGTTGTTGATCCGGCAGTAGCAGCGGCATCCGTGAAGAAGAAGAAGAAGAGGGGTCACTCTGCTGAAGTTGCATCTTCTGTTGTCGAGTTCTTTAACCCATAACCACGTTTTTAAATGCATGTCGGTCACTCATGAGTCATGACAGCTGTATGGAGTGAAATCTTTATCCAATTCCCAACTTTCTAGTCTTTTATTTAGGTATCCCTTCTTAACTTATTATATCTAAAAAAATAGCCCCAATACTTCATAGAAACAATAGTAACACCAGAACTCATACAATCTTTGACTAACGTCAGCTATACAATTTTCAATAGTTGCAAAACATCCTATCAATTAAACAAACTCCCTCACTAATTTGGTAGAAATATATACTTTATTAGAGATATAAAATTAGCCATATCCCCACCGCACTTGTATCCTGTGTTTTTCAAAGATGATGCATCCTCGTATCCACACCGGTACCCGTGCTTCCTAGCATATTCCAATATGTAATATCCACAGTTTTATCGCGTCATTGTTTGCCAAAACCGATTCATTACTTAGTGTTATCTTAATAACTAGCTAGCATACTTCACTTTCACACGACTAACATGTGTAGACATTGCAAAAAAGGATGTCAATCTTTGCACATAAAAAAGGAACTGCAATTTTCCAAGCACTAAAAGTTCTCTCGTAGTTTAGGTCATTAATGAAGAAGTCTGGCATTTTCCTTATAGAATCATTCTCAAAGTATCAACAAACAGAATAACATATGTACAAAAGCTCTCTGGTAGATATGAAAAGATGCTTTCGTTCTTTTTCGATCGCATTACTCGTCTAAAAACGTTATATGTAGGTAATGACATGCTCCCATAAGTGTCAATATGGGGCTAGTTCAAATTATATCAACTGCACCTAATTCAGCCATATCATCTAGAAAATGATGTAATTCCGGTTGGTTGATATGTCCACTCTTGTAGAGTCGTGTCGAAGTACCATAGTTATTCATTTTTAAAAAAAAAATTATGCTGGTAGCTACTGATTTGAGTTTCATACGCACCTTGCTGGTGTACTCAAATTTGAGCTACTTGGCTACTTCTAATCTGTTTCATATTCGATATTCACCAGGGCAAAGAGTTGGCTAAATCTGAAGACGTTTATAAGTTGTTGGGCAGCCAGGTCAAGGTCACGGAACCTGAAGAACTACAAATGTCTAACAAATATCTTGCTCAGCGTGTATGTAGTTATGATGATATTGAGATAAAGGGACAGAAACGTATTGAAATATCCAAAGCAATTTTAAGAAAGGTTATCTCATCAGAGGATATTCGGAGGCTTTCACTGACTTTGAGGCAAATGCTACACAAGTAAGTTGTTCCTGTACATCTAAATACTGGTTGTAAGTTCATTGTTGCTCATTACCCCATTTTGGTTATTTCGGTTATGTCAATTTCGACGTCATTGTAACCCACTCTCATCTACATATTATTAGTGATGGAGATCTGGTTTAAGGTATTTCTGTTCTATGGCAACTCGACTAGTGTTAGAGCTGGAATAGATAGACCTCTTGGCTATGTTACATGGACTCGGTATGTGTGTCCGGGTCGGATATGTGTCCAAATGTTGGATCCGTCTAATTCTTAAAATACAAGACACGGGGACACGGCAAAATATTCGTATCTATTATTAGTTCTCAGTTATTTCTAAGGTAAAATGGTGTTCTCAGTGATGTATGTGGTTTTGATTGAGAACTTATCTCGTCTCAAAGCCAAAGAAATTAAAAGAAATATTGTAAGATAGTGTTCACAGTACCATATCCTATAGATGTGTCGGACACATCTGGGTACTTCACGCATTTTGAAGAGTCCATGTAACATAACCTCTTGGTCTCAAATCATTCTTGTTTCTTTCAACGTTACGTCATACTAATGCGTGTGCAGAACAATAAAAACAATTTAAAAGTTCGGTTTAGAAAGAACACATACATACATACATGCATGCATGCATCCGGTGGAGAAATAGTTATTTCTCCACCGTCTCCACCGGTGATCTGGCCGTCCACTAGAGGTTGTGGACGACTCAGATTGGATATTTTGTACACTAACTGCTACACTTAGTAGTGGTTAGGGGCCCACTCAGGCGAAGGTATCTTAAATAGCGGAAGGGAACTAGGGAAATAAGGGGGGCAAGGCTAACTGCTACTAAGAGTAGCGATTAGACGGGGAGTTGGAAGAAAATACAGCAATCTCGAATAATCATTAACAGTTAAACAACACTTGTTATTGATTATGAAGTTGAAAGTATAGTCCCTGACATTAAGATTTTAAAGCAGAAGAATGTGGGAGTGGGTGAAGTAGAGAACTACGTTATAAACCTGTTCCTGCACAGCAAAAACATGACAGAAGTACTAAGGAAGATTGAAGCATGGATTCTCAAGAAGCAGCAAAGTGGAAACCTGCAATTGCAAAAGTAAACAAAGATGACAAAGTACAGAAGTATGTATAAACAAATTAATACAAAAGAATAATTCACAAAAGGTTGATTAAGGAGTGATGGGGTATGAGACATGGGTTCTGGTTGGCAATATGGACATAGAGGTATTGGAGCGGTTACAGGAAGTGGAATGCTGAACGTGCTTCTTAATATTCTTTTATTGAAATTTGACATACAACCCTTTTCTACTGGAAATACAATAGTATATGGAAACTTTAAAGCATGAACAACATTGAAATTCCAAAAAAGGCTTCACCATAAGCTTGACTTACAGTATAGATGATATAATCTTGAATACAAATGTGCTCTATGAAGATTTTAAGTTCATGAGGGTCATTGATGCCTTGTAGGCTTAAAGTATCTTGATGACTCTGAAAGCTAGCACTATCAGTGAAAAAAGGGCTCTTCACTGCTTACTCTTTTCTGTCCCGTTTTTAAAAGTGGAGCTTATCTAAATACTCAGGATGCAAGACACAGTATGGTGATGTCAAGAAACAGGACTTCAATATTCCATCCGCCTATGATTTGTTCTGGTCTGTGTTCCTTAATTGCAGATCATAGCAGTTAACTTGTTCTCAACTCTTTCGTCTATCTGTTCCTTAATGGCATGCTGAGTTTGATGACTAAGCAATGTATACTCTCTGATGCTCTTACAAGCACATATATGTATATACCAGATAAACATATTATATTAGCGTAAAACTAGTCGAAATCTTTTTTAGAGTTGTTTGCTTCATTTGCAGGTTGCCTTGACCAAGTTCCTAGTTGATCCTCATGCCTCTGCAGTATTTTCTTTGAATATGACCATTTTGAGTTGTAATAGAGATGCACTTAATGTACTTAATCCCTTATATGTAGGTATGCCATCAATCAACGGTTAAGTGAAGTAGACGAGCAGATTGCCATGATGGCTTTACATTTTCACCCTCGATGGGATGAGAAGATTGGAAATGGCGCTAAAGAAATAAAGGTAAATCTAACATGCCTACTCATATTGTTTGACCTCTCTCTCTCTCTCTCTCTCTCTCTCTCTCTCTCTCTCTCTCTCTCCTGGCTGTTTTCTTTGAATAAGAGGCCTCCGAACATTCTATTAAAGTCGAAGTTTATTTTAACAGTTTAACTTGTGAGTAGACCTGGCAAAGATAACCCATTCCTTGATTCTGGCCCACCGGCCTGGAAAATCCAGGTTTGGGTGGCTTATTCTGTGGCCCAATGAAACTTAACCCGTACCCACCCCGTAGATTTCCTGGCATACCCGGAAGGGTGGTGAACACGGTGATGCCAAGGAAGTGGGTTCACAGATTATATGGAGGTGTCACAAATAATGCAGTCCGATTCAGATGCCAAGTATGCTAATGTGGGACAAAGCAAGGATGGAGTAAGGGCAGAGACCAAGGCCGTCCCAGATAAAGCCTGAGGAGTCATAGTGCTGCGAGGGCAATGGCGCAAGGTGAATACACGACCACAGTCACAATCCAATGTTTAGGTCCAGAGTTAAGGATTAGCATCGGGGTCCTGTACGTTTCTCTCTCTAGAGTGAAAAAGTGAAAATGAGTTTTGAAAATGTTGAAGAGTCCTCCAAATGATTTCTCAAGCTCCCTATTTATAGGGTTTGAGATGATGATGTCATCAACCAACACGTGGCGCTCCCCGGGAGTGACACGTCACCGAGGGGGCCACAGGTGCTAGTATTCTGCTGATTGTCGGATCTCATATTCTCCTGGCCTGCCCCGCACAGCTTCGCTCTATCTGTCTGGAAAGACTGGCTCACATAGCGCCGGTGTAGCCAGAGAACCCCCTTGATTTAGCCACCGGTCCAAAGCCTTTGCAGAGTCCCACAAGGCATCGAGAGACGCCGAAGACCTGGCAGCGGTGGGGAAGGCTCGACGCCCAACTGCCACGCAGACTAGGCGCGATGCCCTCCGGAGACCTGCTTCCCGAGCACTCGTCATTGTCCCTATGGGTGCTGATGAAAAGCCCCCAGTGCCAGAGCACGTAGACTAGTCATGCAGACACCCTGGCAGAGATGCTGTTTAAGAGAGCGAGCCTATGGTGAGTCCTCGTGCCGAAGTACATGGAGTGCACCTTGGAGGAGTCGCCTGCCTTACGGGCCGAAGTAGTGTCCCGGAAGAGTTGCCTGCCCGACATGCTGAGGTAGTGTCTTAGAGGAGTCCCCTACCCGACGGGCCGAGGCAGTGTCCGGAAGGAGTCGCCTACCTAGCAGAAGGAGAGTTTGAGCTCCCTTGCGAAGATGGTATCTTAGAGAGCGAGCCTATCTCGCGTGTGAGTCCTTGTGCCGAAGCACTCGGAGCGCGCCAAGGTAGTGTCCCAGAGGAGTCGCCTACGTGGCGGGAGGAGAGTCCCTATTCTCGAGCACTTTGAGCTCCCTAGCCAAGATAGTGTCTCTCGAGAGTCGCCTATCCCTGCGGGTGAGTCCTTGCGCCAAGGCACTTGGAGCGCGCCAAGGTAATGTCCCGGAGGAATTGCCTACTCAATGGGCCGAGGTAGTGTCCCAGAGGAGTCGCCTACTCGGCGGTAGGGAAGTCTTCATGCTAGAGCACTTGGAGCTCCCTAGGAGAGATAGTGTCTCGGATGAGTCGCCTATCCCCCGCAGCGCACTCCAATGAGAGTGTCGAGGCATGTTCCACGGCCAAGGCAAGGTGCGCATGGTGTAGTGAAATGATCGAACAACGCGGGGGCGCATCAGTGTGATAGGATGCCAGGGGGCGCGGCTGTATAAGCAGCACGGCGCGTGATTGCGGCGGTTGTGTGAGGTGCCGGGGGCACGTGACATGGAAACAGCGCTCGGACGCGGCTACTGGTGTGATAGCCAGGATCCAAATATGTGCAGCAGATTGGGATAGCCAGTGTCCAAATGTGCGCAGCCAGATTGGGATAGCCGGGGTCCAAATGTGTGCATAGTTGGATTGGGATAACAAGGGTCCAAATGTGCATAGCCAGGATGTGATAGCAACACACGGTAACCCAGTAGATTAAGCCGTAATCAATTCTCAAAATTGCATGCCACCTCTTATTATCTCAACTACTCTCGCCTCTTAATGTCTCACGGTCTCGGCTTTGTCACCACCTCACTGCCACTGGTCAAAGATTATGATGGCGGCCAGAGATCATTGCCTTGTCTCTCACAACTCACAAGCTCATCTCTCACAGCTTGATTGTCGGTCTCATTCTCCATCTCCCATCTCTGTTTTGCTCTCTCAGACTCTCGTAGTCTCGTGTGTTTCATGACATATTTCTACAAAAAATAGTTTTAATAGAAGAAACATCAGCTTCACTTTAATGTTATATGCTGAAAGAGAAAGTAATGTGTTTTTTCCACTTGATCTTCATTGCAATAAAAGAGGTGATTAACTTGACAACTCTACGTCTGAAAACTTAAGCTACTTGGGTTTACACACTTCTGGTCTACATCTATATGTTTGTAATCAAAGTTAGAACATCAAATTTCAATGGAAGGTAAGGACATGTTGAGTTGAGGCTTGGTTGTTTACGCTGTGGTAGCAAAATTAGGGCCTCCCTGTATGTCACGATCCATCTTAATTGGGCCTTCATGGCATAAACAAAATCTCTTGATATTTTCCCTTTTGGACCAGGTTACCCGGCAGCTGGCCTGGCTTGACTGGGCTAGGTCTAGGTGGTCATTTCCCAACCCGATAGAAGTCGGGTAATCTGACTCAGAGCCTGGCCAATCTGGCTCAAACCTGCCCGTCCTGGCCCGTTTGCCAGGTCTACTTGCGAGTAGGCTAATATCTCAGATATTGTAGCAATGTAAACATCGCATTTCCAACATAAAATTTCTCCCTATTTGTCTCTCAGGTTGTGGGCAATAGTCTCCTGTCCATAAATGAAAAAATAACTTTTGTCTGCTACGCTGATTGTAGTAGAAACCTCCATATAGCGATAATCGATGGTTGTGAAATATTTTTGTGACTTTTATTCAGTTATGCTAAAAAAATGCTTCTAAAAATTGTCGCTGAAAGTGTTAATAGAAATACCACCAACTATTTAGCGGCCGGCCATTACATGTTATAATAAGGGCAGTTGTAGCTATCTTCCTACAACTCGGGTAGTAGGTCTGGAAAAGAGATACTTTCGTAGCACTGTTATCATGTGTGGATGAGCTAAACTGCCAAGGCTGTGGATCAAATTGCCCCCCAAACTTCTTAAGATTCCGGAAAAGCATGTTTAAAATGCCCACTTTAACACTTGGAATATTATTATTTTCTGTTGCAAAAATTTATGTATCTACAATTGTACCCCCAAAATGCCAAAACTCTCTTATATACTCGCAGTATAAGACAGACTTGCATGAAACAGAGTCGGGGGCGGGAGTAGAAACGGGGGCTTGGGAGCGTAAGCTCCTAGAAGAATTTAAGGCTCGGAGCAGCTTGAATAAATAATTGTGTAAAGAGTATTATCATTTGTTTAATATATATTAAACTTAATTATAGTGTACGTACTTTTTTCCTTAAATATACTATTTGTACTTGTCACATCAAGTAGCTACCAGTTACTTGCCTTGAAAATAACAAAGGTAAAAGTTATTTTGCTGCTGCTGTTCACTTCTCAAGATATTTCTAGATGGCACATTTGCCATTTCAGAAGGTTAGACATGGGGCCAAAAATGAGTTGAAGAGAGAGAGAGATAGAGAGAGAACATATAGACAAGATATGTTCTCTCGACTAGGGTAATCTGCAACGGACAAGAAGGCTTTAAGAACTTGAAGGAAGAGGAAAACAAGGAATCGAGTTGAAAAGGCTCGACTTTTAGGTACTCTTGATCTTGTTCCATGCATCTTTGTCCAGCTGAGAGGATCGGGTTCCTATGTTAACTTGGGACGGGATTCCATGTAACACCTACTTGGGATAGCGAAAGCGAGTTTACAAGAGAGAAGCATCACTATACGAGGAGTTTCCTACTGCTAAGGTTTATGATGGCCGCATTAACAACTGTCCAGGATGCTTAGGTGGAATGTCGTTAATTCTCGAGAAAATATGCATTTTCAAATCATTCCTGACAACCGTGCCCCTAGGTTCCCAGGCGGTGGGAAGTTCAAAAGATTGGCTCCACTAGGCGTTTTGCCTAGGCCTGCTAGCAAACAAAGGTTGCATTGGCAAAAAACTGTAAATCATCATATTCATAAACTTCCAGTATTGTCATTCTGCTTATTATAGGTTTCTGCTGTGTGCTTTTTACAATGATTGAATAAACTTGCTGTTTCGCCATCCTGTTCTCGCTGATCCATTTTGTTTCCTTTTGGGTTGTCTTCCTGGTACAGGTTGGGTATCATTCTGAATATGAGAATACTCGTTGCTTTATATTGATAAGAAAAGATGACACCTCTGAAGATTTCTCATATCATAAGTGTGTACATCATGCCCTAGAGATAGTCGCTCCTCAGAGAGCAAAAACCTATCAGTCAAGGTGGTTGAATGGATCACAGTAATCCAAGATCGGGGCCTCAACAGGTACTGGAATGTGGGATTGGAGGATACTGATCATGTATCTTGTCAAAATGTTTCTTTGTAGTTCGCTTTCTACATTTCATATAGGATAGCCATGATCTTAAGCTTCTTTTTGCTGCTTCCACTGAAATTTGTTTGCTTTCTATGAAGTGAAGAAGATTTAGTGGAAGTAGCAAAGAGAAGCTTGGATGGGCAATCCAGCTTTTCTTGTTGTATTGTTTGTACTTCTCTCATAAATGGAACATGAACATCTGAATAAAATAGCTGTAGCCGATAAGTCCATGCTACAAAAAAGAGCAAGAAGATTTGTATTGCCGGGCTTCGTTCCATTTGTAGAACCCCTGGACATTCCAGGAGTTAACCCTTTGATTCAAGCCTTTATATAAGTTCCAACAGTATTAACATCATTAAAGTAGCAAAATTTTGAGTTTAAATTTGAACTGCTGCTCACAAAGATTCATATGCCTGTGTATTTAGTCTCCTCTAAGAGCATTTTTGGACGGTGAGCAGGCATTACAGTTTTTTACTTTTTCCTTTCCCTTTCTCTATGCCCATCCCCCTTTCCTCGGCCCCTCTCATTTGCAGGCATGGGGTTTCGGCCATCTACTCTTCGATAATTCTCAGTGTCAGACCCTCTCCCTCCAGCCCCTTTCCTTCTAACTACCCTAGAGCCCCGAGGCCAACCTCTCGCCATGTTTGAGACGTATTTTGCTTAACATAGCTAATTAAGGCGAGCTCTATCGCTAAAGTACACGTCCTTTGTCAATGCATCATGGTATGTGTGAAGTTTTACTTTGAAAGTCGCATTGTCACTTTAGAGAATACCATTCACTAATCCCCAACCTCGGTGATCTAAGGGGTCGTATTTGTTTGGTTATCTAGTCTTGAGAACTACATGAGAGAGCGGGGAGTTAGGATTTTATGTTGTAAACCATTACTGAGTAGCGTACTCGAATATTGGTCGTGTATGATCTAGAAATGTAGCTATAATGGTAAAATCTTGTGTTTGCTTGTTTTTTTTTCCTCACTTTTTACTGCAGCTCGTTAATTAATGAAATGGGATATAGTTGCATAAAATCCATGTACTTTTGGAAGGGAAAAAAAAAAAGTTGATGGGCCATTTCTCTCTCATTTGGGACAACTCGACAACCATATCTTGGTGTCCTTGTTTAAGGAAATTGATATTTGAACTCTAATTTCGCCATTAAAGGTATCTTTAAAATTACTTTTAGTAACACTTGTGGAGGTCAAATACTAAAAATGGAGTTTAAATATCATTTTCCCTTGTTTCAGATGGGCTCAGTTTCGTGCAGTCGTTGAAGTATGAGATATTCCTATCCTCGAAC
Organism: Escallonia rubra; assembly: GCA_033065855.1. Taxonomy (NCBI): domain Eukaryota; kingdom Viridiplantae; phylum Streptophyta; class Magnoliopsida; order Escalloniales; family Escalloniaceae; genus Escallonia; species Escallonia rubra. The sequence goes on along the minus strand of JAVXUO010000168.1, from coordinate 48,252 downwards.
ATCTTGAGTCATGAGTTTTTTTTCGCATGTATATATTTGTATCTCTCTCTCTCTCTCTCATCATTAATTAGACCTACTTGCACGGTACCAATTACGATAAAATTATCATTACCGATGATTTGTCCACATCTCCTCTAATGATTTCTACGATGACATGCCCGTCTCGCTAATGTCTTATTAGGAAACTACTAGTAAAATATATTTTAGTAAGAGTATAAGTATTATCGGACAATGATTTATCCTAATTGTTGAAAGTGATACGGAGTAGTACTTGAATGCCAACAACAAAAGGGGGGGAAATTTTATGACAACTATGTTGATATTTTATGTCCAACCTTTATTGAAAAATGATTTGTACTTGATAATAAACAAATAAGTCAAAGAAAACCAATACCATCATGGGCACCTGACTATTATTGTTTTAAAAAACAACGACGTGGTGTGAAATATTGAATCACAATGCGTACCATGTACTATTCAAAAGCTATTAATAATGTTATTGAGATGATTTTTTGCAGATCTGCTGAAAAATTTTCGCCTCAAAAATTTAGCATGAACGTGCTTTTCCCTAAATTTTTAATTGTCCCCAACGGGACCGTGTTCACACTTCTATCTGCTTTTCACTTTCTCGTGTGTGATTAAAAAAATTTACAATTGCCGCATATTTTAGCGACAAAAAAAAGGGTTTAAAAGGAACGTGAATATTGCTAGTTCAATATGCAGAGAAATTGATGAAATGTGGTGCTTTTGAGTTTTGAGTGGTACATGGTTCTACTGAATTAGATCCTCGATAGCCACTAAAATAGTAATTTTATTAATAGTGTAAACTTATCTACGGATAGACTTGAAGCAAAGAAATAATGAAAGTGATTGGTGTCTAAGGTGAACACAACACTCGCTTTTTCATTAAATTAAGAGGCATATAAGGTGAGCAAGGAGATAATATTTTAAAACATACCGACATTGCAAGGTTCTAGAACTAAGGAAAGATTTAGCCCATAACCCACATATACTGGTCATTGATTATCGGTAAATACTGTTAGTGATATTTATGTGGGTATCTTTAGCGATTTTTTTATTAGTATTTAATGAGCGATATTATTTAACAACATTTTTTTAGCGTAACTACATGAAAGACGCTAAACTTATTTAGTGACCATCGTTTATCACTATGACGATATCGAGGAGGGTTTGTAAGCTCTTCCTACGATCCAAGTTGTAGCAAAAAATAATGTTAGGATTAAATCCGCTATCGGCAAACTTGTGCCTATTGGCTCAGATCGCAAATCATTGGGTACAAGAGTTGCACCAATTTTTTATTTTATTTTTTTCAAAATTGATAGAACCTTATTCATATGAAAGACTGCAAATAGTTAAGTTACATCCAATACATAAAAGGATAAGAAAATAAAAACATACATGTACGGATGACATCACATCCTGTATTAGAACATGCAACTAGCCTAAAACACACACATACAAAAAAAATAACATTATATAAAAGTCAGTCAACTTGCGGAGATACAATAAACCAATAATAAGAAATTTTTTTTTTTTTTGTTTTATTTATTTAATTTTTTCTACTTTTTTCTTTTCTCTATCTATGTGAATGGATTAGAACACCCCAATAGGATACAAATTTTATCCAAAAAATTGACAAGGAGTGGTCAATTTTTTTCTCCTAGGAGTGCTATATGAGGTCCAGGCTAGCTAAAGCCAATCAATGTTACTGTACCGGTCAATAATGATAAGCTTGACTGCTTATAGGAAGACATTCTTATCAAACCAGCATTAGTTTTTGCCTAAATATTTGTCGTGCAGGTCGTAATCACTTTTTGGAGAAATTGCACTTTATCCCTTGTACTTTTAGCAGATTATATATGACACCCTCTACTTTAAAAGTGTTTACCTCTACTCCCAGAAAATGCACACATTAAACGAATTCCTTCTAACTTAACGTTAATTTGGCAGGAAAGGTTTCGCGCCTAAAACAATATTTAAGGAATAAAATACCTTTCTGAACTCGTATAATTCAAATTCAGCTATTAATTAACCTTTTTTTTTTGTTACAATTAATTTACCTAGATGCCCATTCAAGTGGCATCAAAATACATTTTTCAAGGGCAATTTTCAACCCAAAAACCTAACCCTAATATCTTTTATCTGTTTTCCGTTCCTTTCTCCCCTTTCTTCTCCCATCCCCCCCAAAGTACTGTCACAGTTGATGCTACAAGTTGCCACCGTCGCTGTCGCCATCATGTGATAATCTTTATCCCCCTCCCTCTCCCTCTCCCTCTCTCTCTCTTTGTGTGTGTGTGTGTGCCACCGTCACCACTGTTGTCTTTTCCTCCTCTTCTACCCCTGTTAACCTCCACACCATCGAATTGCCACGAACACTGTACTTATCCTTTCGAACCTAACACCGCCAACACGAAATAGGCCACCACCAAACCAACCACAACCCTTAAATTGTCGCCACAATCAAATAATCACGAGCACCTTAAATTGCTACAGCCAACATTACACAGCCACCGTGAATCACAATCACCATATTGATATCACCCAATACACGCCATTATCACCACTCCACGAAACTACTACCACCAGTTTCACCAAACCTACCACCATTTTCACCAAACATAGATCTTTGGTGTTGGGTACTTCTCTCATAAATGGAACATGAACATCTGAATAAAATAGATGTAGCCGATAAGTCCATGCAACAAAAAGGAACAAGAAGTTTTGTATTGTCGGGCTTCGTTCGATTTGTAGAACCCCTGGACATTCCAGAAGTTAACCCTTTGATTCAAGCCTTTATATAAGTTCCAACGTTATCATCATCCTTGAAGTAGCAAAATTTTGAGTTTAAATTTAAACTGCTACTCACAAAGATGCATATGCCTGTATTTAGTCTCTCTAAGAGCATTTTTGGACAGTAAGCGGGCATTACTGTTTTTTCTTTTTCATTTCCCTTTCTCTATCCCCATCCCCCGTTCGTCAGCCCCTCTCGTTTACAGGCATGGGGTTTCCACCTCCGGCCATCTACTCTTCGATAATTAGCAGTGTCAGACCCTCTCCCTCCAGCCCCTTTCCTTCTAACTACCCTAGAGTCCTAAGCCAACCTCTCGCCATGTTTGAGACGTATATTGCTCAACATAGCTAATTAAGGAGAGCTCTATCGCTGAAGTACGCGTCCTTTGTCATGCATCATGTTATGTGTGAAGTCTTACTTTAGAAAGTCACATTGTCACTTATAGAGAACACCATTCATTAGTCCCCAACTTCGGTGATCTTGGGGGTCATATTTGTTTGGTTATCTAGTCTTGAGAAATATATGAGAGAGCGGGGAGTTAGGATTTTATGTTGTAAAGCATTATTGAATAGCGAAATCGAATATTGGTCATGTCCGGAAATATAGCTATAATGGTGAACCTCGTAAAATCTTGTGTGGCTGGTTTGTTTGTTTTTTCCCTTACTTTTTACTGCAGCTCGTTAATTAATGAAACGGGATATAGTTGCAGTATCATTGATAAAATCCGTGTACTTTTGGAGGGGGGGGAAGAAGAAGATCTCTTTAGGGAATAGATCTAACCTTCAATAAGTACATCCTTGCACCTACATTCTTGGTCCCCAAATCTCCACAACTTTAGCTACTATGAAGACAAATTAGATACCAATTATTTTTGGGGCCACGGCGGTCCACTTAGTTGAGCCCATGAATTACAAGTTGATGGACCATTTCTGTCTCTTTTGGGACAAGTCGACAACCATTTCTTGGTTAGGGAATTGATATTCGAATTCTAATTTCGTCATCAAAAGTCTCTTTAAAATCACTTTTAGTGACACTTGTGGAGGTCAAATACTAAAACTAGAGTTTTAATATCATTTTTCCTTGTTTAAGATCGGCTCAGTTTCGTGCGATCGTTGAAGTACGAGATATACCTATCCTCGAACATCTTGGATCTTGAGTTTTTAGAGTGAGTGGTTACTTAATTTAGTTTCAGAACTTTTTTGGCGCGCGTGTGTCTATATATATATATATATATATATGGGAGCTGATCCGTTGAGAGCGCTAGCAAAATAGGAGATCTTGCAAACGCGATCTGGCCGTCCATCCTGAAAGATGGACGGCCCAGATCGTGCCTTTTTCGAATACTGTCAGTCGTCCGCGACACTATGTCGCGGATGGACTTTTTTACCTTTTTGCCCCTCCGCCCCTTCCGCTACATTGTTTCCCGGACAGCATTCAAGTCCGCTACACTGTATCGCGGAGGTCCAAATCTTTTTTTTTTAAGTACGTCCGCTACATAATGTAGCGGATGATTTTTTGACAAAAATACCCTCTAGCTTCTGTCCGCTACATAATGTAGCGGACTGGTAGGCAGTGCCTTTTTCCCTTTTCTCTCTCATTTCTCACATTATTTGTCTGACATGTTTCTATTTCTCTCTCTCTTCCCTCATCAATGCTCATGTCTCTTTCTCTTTCTCATGAATATTCTCTCTCCTTTCTCTTTCTCTCACCACTTTTTATTTTCTCTCTCATCCTCACCGCCTCTCTCTCTCTCTCTCTTTCGTGTTTATCCTGCTTCAGTTCACACACAGAGTAGAAAGAAAGAGTGTGTCCGGCCACCTGCAGCTCCGTCGGACAGAACCCGTTCAAGTCCATCAGCAACAAGCCGTACTATATTTGTTGCCGATCTTGTATTTCTTCCTGTATTTTTGTTTTTGTTTTGGGCAATGCGTTGTTGATTTTTTGTGAGTTGGATTAGGGCTCTTTACTGGGCTCTTTTTTGGTCAAGTGATGATAAGCACTGAAGAAGGAAACTGCATCACCAAAAATTCCTTACAAGAAAACCAGAAACTCATATGAACCCACAACCACAACAAAAATTAAACTCAAATGAACCCACAACCACCACCATTTGGCCACCGCCACTGAACCCATCGCCACCGCCACTGAACCTCTGCCTCCCCAAACCACCACCATCCCAAATCTCTATGCAAGATAAATAACTAATCTAAACAGAGAGAGGTAGAGAACAGATGAAGAATTAAGTCTCAAAATTCTCAAATTTTCAATTGGGTCTCAGTTTCAATTAGGTCTCAGTTTTACCACCCAAAATGGGGTTACCATAGCAGGTGGATTGCTTCCTTCCTCTGTCGTCGCCGGAAGCGGAGCTGCCTTCCTCTGTCGTCGCTGGAAGCCGAGCTGCCTTCCTTCCTTCCTTGGTCGTCGCCGGAAGTAGAGCTACCTTCCTCGGTCGTCGCCGGAAGCTGAGCTGCCTTCCTCTGTCGTCGCGCGCCAAGAGGCTTCCTTTTCCCTTCGGTTTCTGGCATGGATGAGAGAGAGAGTCAGAGAGTTAATTAGAGAAAGAGAAAATGATGATGAGAGAGAGGAGAGAGAGAGGAGAGAGAGAGGAAAAATGTCAGAACATTAAATGAGGAAAATGAGAGAGAAAGAGGAAAAAGTCATAAGATTAGTCCGCTACATAATGTAGCGGACAGAAGCTAGAGGGTATTTTTGTCAAAAAATTGTCCGTTACATTATGTAGCGGACGTACTTAAAAAAAACGTAAAAAAAAAAGATTTGGACCTCCGCGATACAGTGTAGCGGACTTGAATGCTGTCTGGGAAACAATGTAGCGGAAGGGGCGGAGAGAAAAAAAAAAAAAAAAGTTCATCCGCGACATAGTGTCGTGAACGACTGACAGTATTAAAAAAGGCACGATCTGGGCCGTCCATCTTTCAGGATGGACGGCCAGATCGCGTTTGCAAGATCTCTTATTTTGCTAGCGCTCTCAACGGATCAGCTCCTATATATATATATATATATATATATATATATATATATATATATCATGATCAGACCTACTTGCATGGCACCAGTTACGATAAAATTATCATTACTGGTGATTTGTTCACATCTCCTCTAATGATGTTTACGATCACATGCCTGTGAGCCTGTCTCACTAATGTCTGATTACGAAACTACTAATAAAATATATAAAATATATTTTAGTAACAGAGTTTGAGTATTATTGGACAATGATTTATCATTATTGTTGAAAGTGATACGGAGTAGTATTTGAATGCCAACAAAAAGGGGGAATTTTTTTTATGACAACTATGTTGATATTTTATGTCCAACCTTTATTGAAAAATGATTTATTTATACGTGATAATAAACAAAGAAGTTAAAGAAAACCAAAAGCACCATGGGCACCTGACTATTATTATTGTTTTAAAAGACAACCACGTGGTGTACAATATCGAATCACAAATGAGTACCATGTACTAATCAAAAGCTATTAAAAATGTTTTTGAGATGATTTTCTATAGATCTGCCGAAATTTTTTCACTTAAAAAGTTTAGCATGAACGTGCTTTTCCCTAAATTTTTAATTGTCTTCAGCAGGACTCTATTCACACTTTATCTGCTATTTCACTTTCTCGTGTGTGCGTGTGATTAAAAAAGCTAACGATTGTCGCATATTTTTGCGACAAAAAAAAAAGATTTAAAAAGGGACGTGAATGTTGCTAGTTCAATATGTAGAGAAATTGATGAAATGTGGTGCTTTTTTGAGTTTTGAGTGGTACATGGATCTACTGAATTGGATCCTCGGATGGCTACTAAAAATAGTAATTTTATCAGTAGAGTAAATTTATCTACCACCGATAGACTTGAAGCAAAGAAATAAAGAAAACGATAGGTGTCTAATGTAAACACAACACCCGCTTTTTCATTAAATTAAGAGGGGGATATAAGGTGAGCGAGGAGATAATATTTCAAAACACACCGACACTGCAAGGTTCTAGAACTAAGGAAAGATTTTAGCCTATAACCCGCATATACTGATCATTGATTATCGGTAAATATTGTTAGTGACATTTTTTTGGGTATCTACCGGGAATTTTTTTTTTTTTTAATGAGTGACATTACTTAACGACACTTTTTTAGAGTAACTAGTTGAAATGCACTAAACTTATTTAGCAACCATCATTTACCATTATGACGATATCGAGGTGGGTTTGTAAGTTCTTCCTACGATCCAAGTCGTAACAAACGATTTTTTTTTTTGTGTACTACTGGCTCACTCACAACAGCAAACAATATTTTTTGTCCAGCAGCAAATGCACAACAAATGCTATCGTCAAACTTGTGTACTACTGGCTCAGTCACACATCATTGGGTACCAGAGTTGGACCAATTTTTTTCCCCCAAAATTGATGGAACCGCATTCATATGAAAGACTGCAAAATAGCTAAGTTACACCCAACCCATGAAGGGCAAGAAAATAAAAACACACATACGTGGATTACATCCGCATCCTATATTAAAACATGAAATTAGCCTAAAACACACACACAAAAAGAAAAAGTAACATTTTATAAAAGTCAGCTAACCTGCGGAGATACAATAAACCAATAACAAGAAAATAATTTTGTTTTACTTTTTTTGTTTATCTATTTCTACGTGAATGTATTAGAACAACCCAATAGGATACAAGTTTTATCCAAAAATTTGACCAGGGTCAAATTTTTGCTCCTGGTAGTGCTATGAAGTCCAGAAAGGTCAATTAATGGTTCTATACGAAATTGTTCTCTGACCTGTGCCCCTTCCTTCATTCATGTTATTGTCCAGTCAATAATGATAAGCTTGACTGCTTATATGAAGACATTCTTATCAAACCAGCATTAATTTTTGCCTAAATATTTGTCGTGCAGGTCATAATCACTTTTTGGAGAAATTGCACTTTTATCCCTTGTACTTTTAGCAAATTATAATATGACGCCCTCTACTTCATTAAATGGTTTCCTTCCAACATAACATTGAAGAATTTGGCGCCCAAGACAATATTTAAGGAATATAATACCCTTTTGAACTCGTATAATTCAAATTTACCTGTTAATTTACCTAAATGCCCTTTCAAGTGGCATCAAATTACATTTTTCAAGGGCAATTTTCATCCCAAAAACCCCCAACCCTAATATCTTCTATCTCTTTTCCCTCCATTTCTCCCCTTTTCATCTCACCTCCCCCCAAAGTACTGCCACAGTTGCTACTACAAGCTACCACCGTCGCCGCTGCAAGCAGTCGATGCCACAATCATGTGATAATCCTTATTCTTATTCCCCATCCCCCTAACCTCGCCACCGTCGCCACACTGCTTCCATTCCTCCTCTACCCCTATTAACCACTACACCATTGAAATTGCCACGAACACTATAATTATCCTTTTGAACCTAACACTACTACCACGAAATAGGCCACCACCAACCTATCGCCATAATCGAATCATCAACAGCACTGTAATTGCTACTTCCAACATAACACAACCATCGTGAATCACGCTCGCCATATTGATATCACCCAACACCTGCCATTATTACCACTCCACGAAACCACTACCATCAGTTTCACCAAACCTGCCACTACCAACACTGCAATTACCGCCACTTTCACCAAACCCACCACCATTTTCACCAAAAACAAATCGTTGGTATTGGGTATTATGGTGGCCGGGGGTGGGTGGCGGTTGTGTGGTGGTAGGGTGAGATGATGGGTTAGACCAGGGTGGCTTGGCTTTGGTGATGGTAGGCCATGAAAAAAAAAAGAGCGATAGAAGGAATGATGATGGGTGATCTGTGGTAAGTAGTTGAGATTTGCAGATTTAAAGGCTTTGGTGATGCTTGGTGGAAATTTACAGGTCTAGAGGGCTGCAATGGTTGATGGCGTGAATTGTGTGGGCTGTTGTGGTGGGTTGGCTGTGTGGGCCTGTGGATGGTGGCTACTGTGTGTGAATGAGAGATTGGCAGGGTGGAAAAATTGCACTTTCATTCCCAGTACTTGCAATATTCAGTAAAGATCTCGTAACATTTAAAGACATAAAATGCTCTAGTGCTAAGGTATCTTTGAAGGTTTACCAAAAAAATAAGGAGAGCTTGTTTTAAGATAGCTTAATGAATTGAACAAGACAGTCATGATCAAATATATATGGGACCTCACTACCAAGAAAGATACTTTTTGGATTAAATGGTCTCACGCCTACTGTTATCAAAGACCAAAAATTCTGGTATCTTATGCCAATAGCTGATTAGTCCTGGACTTGGAGGAAAATCATAAAGCTAAGAAGCATAATCCAACCTCTACTTAGATATCAAATTGGGAGCAGCAACAATACATGGGTTTGGCTAGATAATTGGCCCTATTGTGACTCAATATGGACATAGAATTGTTTTTGATGCTGTCAGTACTTTGAGCCTGAAAGTGAATGAAGATATGGTCCAAGGTATCTGGAATATACCTACAAGATCACCAAGCTTAAGGATGTTAAGCTATCAATTATCAACATTTTCATAATATTGATGGAAGAGAGGATCAAATTAAATGGATGCCCCATCCCAGTGGCAACTTCAGTACTAATTCAGCTTAGAATGCTATCAGAGCCAACAGCCCTGTTGTGCCATGGTGGAAAGTAATCTGGTTTTCTGGGCACATCCCAAAATGTGCTTTTACTTATGGTTGCTTTGCCAAAGGAAACTAAGGACTAAACATAAGCTTAAAGTTTGTAATATGGTGCATGAAGATCAATGTAACCCATGCTCTAAGGATCAAGAAACCATTGAGCACCTCTTTATGGAATATACAATGGCCAAAGAAATATGGAATAAAGTCCTTAACAAACTACAAGTATGTCAAAATTTTAGAACATGTTCTTAGTTAGAGACTTAGAGGTGGCGAATTGGGTGGGGGGGTGGGTTGGGTACAAATGGGTGACTGGCATTTAAACCCATTTGATCGTGGGTTAATTGGGTGTACTAAATGGGTTGGTTACACCCATTAAGCAAAAAATGACCCATTAAAGTCTAAAGTTAATATGCTCAACTCTCTCCTCATCTTCATCGATCACCACCGCAGCCTAGCAACAGTCTCTACACCACTCTCACCGCTACAGCCACATCAACAACAACTACACCAGGCAACCACAACCATAACAATGCTGTCGCACTGTTACCATCATCCTGCTGCCAAATCATAATATCCACATCCACCATTTTGAACGCCCCGCCGCAGATTGAAACATCCACCACCACATCCTCGCCGAGCTACTACTGCCATTACGTCGACCACCACCACCATTTTCATCGCCACCGCCCCTACCTCCATTAGAGCCACCCATCAGTAGTTAGGAGACCATCCTTACCCTGAAAACCTAGATCTACTATAGATCTGAGCCTAGATGGCTTTGATTCCAGAATCTCGCTCAAGGAGTTAGCCGAAGTTTTTAAGAGATGATATGTTTGAATCTTCTCGAGTGAGGATGGTGCTTGTTTGCGAGTGGTGTACTATTTCTTATGGTGACGACAGGGTGACGAGGACCGTGGAGAGTTGACGACTCCCGCATGGGATGACGGCAGCCGGCTGGTGGATAGTGGTGTTGTGACTTGTGACGGAGCCAATTTGTTGTTGACTCGTCGGGAATGGCCAAGAGCAATTGGTCACGGTTGATTTAAATGGGTTCATGGGCACCCACTTTGAAAACCATTTAAACCAGTGGGTTATTGGGTTGTAAAAATAGTTGACCCATTAAGACCCAATTATTAAATGGATGGGTTTGGTGGTATATTAAATGGGTGGTTTGGGTGGGTTAATAGGTTTGGGTTATAATTGACACCCCTAGTCTCAGTTACTACAATATGCTAGTAGAAAGTTCAGAGGGAAAAGCTTCAGCTTGATTGTGCAAATTAGCCTTGACTGTTACAATTTACAGTATTTGGGAAGAGATGAGTTAGAAAATTTTTCACTGGTAATCAACAAAGGAGCTCTGACATCATTGCAAAATTTTAGAAATGAATCCTTTAAAGAGTGTTGACCTGGAAAAGGGCAGTGACATCCAACAACAACACACAATTATGCCACAACTGGGAGCTACCTCTAGCAATGTTACAATCCTGAGTTTGTAATGTAATCTTAGCTTACTTTAAAAGTCTAGATGCAAGCTGACGTGGATGTAAGATGATTTTGAGTTTCAATGGTAATAAATGACATGTTACCATTTATATATATATATATATATATATATATATATAACAAAACAGAACAAAATTTGAGGGTAATTATGTCCTTTGAATACCTCGTTACAATTTTGGTTAGTGTGCATATTTTTCGTGAGTAGAAGTAGATTAGTCTCCAGTTTTGAAAACCAGTTTTTAAAATAGAGCTGCTTTTGAAAACTCCCGTTTTGGAGTTTTGAATTTTTGTTTTGAGACCCCCCCCCCCCCCCCCCCCCAACCCGCCACCGCCATCACCGGCGGCCATTGCCACCCGCCGGCACTGCTGCCGGCCACCGCAACCGCCACCAATGAAAAAACTCAAAAGAAAAACTGAGCAATCAAACACTCAAAGTAAAAACTGGGTAATCAAACATTCATTTGTTTTTGTAAAAAATAAAAACTAAACTGGTTTTGATTTTTTTTTTTTTTGGAAACAGAAAACCAAAACTGTAAGTAATTTCAAACAGACCCTTAAATATTACCAAACGCTACCTTAGTACACACGTTTTAAGTAAAAGGTGCCATATTGCAATTCGTTGAAAGTACATGGGGCAAAGTACAATTTCCCTTACTTTTCTTAAAATGTAGCACAACTTTTTTTGTACTTTATATATATTCCCCAATTTACAAGAAGACGTCACCTGATTCAGCTGCATTGATCCATTGAAAGATGACAAAGTTCGGACATGACGTTAACGGACGACTTAATAAGGACCATACATATTTCGTGAGAAAAACACTATTGCCAGACTTGCAACATTCTCAGTGACACTGTTTCTATACATTTTTTTATATTATGTGCTGTGTGGTGGGTTAATTCACTTTTAGAGTGAAAATTATGAATTTTTAATAATTGAAGGCTAGTTTTATCAAAAAAGAAAATAAATAATAATTAAAGGCTAGTATCATAAGGTGGTACAGAATCGTAACTCCTACACACCAGCTTGAAATACCGTTAATTGTTTCTTAGTTAGTCAGCATTGTCTCGTCCCCTGTATGAAGTCCTAACTGTTAATATGTACTTTATAATATTGAAATTAGTATCATTCTATTTTCGTTATTTCTTATTTTAGAGTGAAATTTGAATTTTCATTAATTGAAGGCTAGTATCATATGATAGTACATAATCGTAACCCCTATACACCAGGTTGGTATAACATTTAGTTGTTTATTAGTTAGTTAGCGTTGTCTCACCATTTGTGTCAAGTTTTATCTGTCAATATGTACTTTCCTAGTCATTAATGTCTAATTCAGTTTTAGAGTGAAATTATGAATTTTCATTAATTGAAGGATAGTATCGTGTGGTGGTACAGAATCATAACCCCTTTACACTAGTTAGAAATAATAACGTTTAGTTGTTTGTTAGTCAGTGAGCATTGTCTCACCGTTTGTGTCAACTCTTATCTGACAATATGTACTTTCCAAATCATCAATGTTTAATTCCCTTTTAGAGTGCTATTATGAATTTTTATTAATTGAAGGCTAGTATCGTATGGTGATACAGAATCATAACCTCTATACACTATCTTGATATACCGTTTAATTGTTTCTTAGTTAGTCAGCATTGTTTCGTCGTCTGTGTCAAATCCTAGCTGTCAATATGTACTTTATGATCTTGAAATTAATGTGTCATTCTATATATGTTCTTTCTTAGTCATTAATATTTTCGAATCGAACTTCCGTTGCCATTTTTGTTGCATGACGAACGAACTTGCTCCCTTAAGACATTTTGCAAAAGATTTTTTTTGCAAAAGATATTTGAACCGAGAGCTTTACCGGTAAAAAGGATCCTTAAATTAATACAGTAAATACTGTAACAGAATGGTCCTGCTAGCTTTTGGACCAATGATTAAACGTATACTCCGTATACGAACAAACCGAATGCGCAGCCACACAGAGCTCTCTTCTCCGTGCTCATCTCTCTCTCTCTCTCGCGCTCTCGCTACCGAACCGACTCAAAACCGGGAATTCGATTCGGTTTATTCCTTTCGGTGATTCGAATCTTCGCCCGGTGATCCGAAGTCTCTGCAACCAGCTCATCCCGGCTTCTTGCAATCTCTCCGCGGAGATTCAAATCCACCGCTCCTTTTTTTGCTCTTTCACGTTAGGTGCTCGTGAGCGTGCGTAGAAGTTGTCAAAACGTCGCTGTTCTTGAGGAGAGAGACGAATCGCTCTCCCTCTCTCTCTCTGTTTGTTGATGCTCATCTAAGTCCCGAAGAAGCTTCAATACGTACTTCGGCGGTAATTTCTTCTCTTACTGCTTGTTCTGCTTGTGTGGATTCAATCCTTTATTTGTTTCGTTATATTTTTCAGCTTCGAGTTTTTGCGAGATTTTTGGATAAAATTCTAACAGCCTGACATTGAATAGAGCACGAATGCTAATTACTGTAAAAAAGGTATTGTTTGACAGTAAGTGAGGTCCAAAACGATAAGTAAAGTCAATGTTTACACGTTCAGATTTCAAAAAGTCAAAGAGGACTATAATCATGAAATACATGCAGTATGATTTCTTTGCAGTTGCTGTGACAGCAGTGAATAATCTTGATTAAGAAAACTTTTTTGTTTTTTGTTTATAATGAGAGTGATGGATTTGTGGTCGAAAAGTAATAGTAGTATCGAGTACTTCTAAAACTTTATTTGTAGACACACGCTGCATCCTCGCACACGCCAGATCAGACTTGGGGGTATTCTTTTAGTTGGTTGATTATTGATCAGTTATAAGAAACAGGTAAAAAGAAAGTTCTAATTCTAGCTATGAGATTTAAGTAAGATATGTTATAGATCGAAATGAGAAAAATGTAATATATTCTACATTTTGTAGATTGAATTAAAGTTAGATATAGCTGCTTATGTTGGGATCTATAGAGCAGACCTTCAGATCTGAAATTTGTATGCTATTGAACTCTAGGTTTGGTCGAAGTATTCGGTTATGGTTGCAGGATGCTGTCTGCACCCTATTTCCGACCAATGCGAGTGTCAGGGTTTTATTTCTTAGGTGCTGGAACATGGAAATGAAATTCTGGAATGTATATATGTTTGGATAACCAAAAAGGAAGAAAGCTGGGTAGATATATGTGCTTTTGGTCAAAATGACACGTGTTTCAGTCACATCGGTTTCCACATTATTTCGGAAGTGATTCCTCCAACATGCTACTTTGTTTGTTTATTAATTTTCTTTCCACTGGACAGACTAGTAAATCTTGTGCTATGGCTATTTCAAAAGATTGGATATGATGTAATGCTTATGCATATTTCTCATCTTGTTAGGCAGTGAGAGATGGTTGCTTTTGGGAAAAAGATAAAGGAAAGACAAATTCAAGAATGGCAAGGGTAAGTTCACTGTACTCAATCCATTGCTGCGTGCAGTTGAATTGGTTTTATATTGAAGAAAACACACTTCTGAATGAATACATGGGAGATCTAGCAATCCTCCTTCTCATAGTTGGAGAAGCGGTTTTTGTTGGACTCCACCCTTGCATAGTAATACTAGTACCTTTGCTATTTACAACTATCACATGCATAACACAACATGAACATGATTTTTGTTTATGTTTGTATGCTGAACTACAACTTGGTACCTTTCAGATACTACATCAACTACAAATTGATGAAGAAAAAGGTAAAACAATATGCTCACCAGATTGAAGTTGGAGCACTTGAACGCCGGCATGTTCTAAAGGACTTCTCAAGAATGCTGGATAATCAGGTACCGCACATTTTATGTTAACAATTGTGCTCTTGCAAGCAACATTATACGTTAATTTTGAGCTTCTTATGGTAGCTACCTCTTACCTGTTGGTTGTTTGTCCCTTGAAAGCATTGATTTCGGTTATCATTGATCAAGTACTCAGTTTATGGTATGAAATTTCTCGTATTATGTTCATTATCTTGAGACCCATGGCATTGTTTTTTTTTTTTAAATCAGAAGATGGTTTATTTAGGAAAATGCCTATGATATGTTCAACACTTGCTCAAGTTAACTTTTTATGTAAGTGTTCAATACAGTAAACAGTGCTTTTAATTCTGAACCAGGAAAGTGATCTTAATTAATGTTAAAGTATCAAACTTTTGGAGATGAGGAAACGGATGCTTCAAGTAATTGATTTTGGAAGCAGGTTCCCATTTTTTGATGTCTCATCAGATGCTATACAGTGTCATTGCCAAATTTGTTTTGACGGGTTGTTTAACTCCTTCTTCCTTCTTGATTTTTTTTGGGAAAAACGAATATTGCAAGTCGAATAGTCAACTGTCCATAGGCAGCAACTCAGACGTACTAGACGTTACTCTGAAGGCCAAGTAGCGTTTTAACGTTTCCAGTTTTTTTATATGTACACTGATGGCTACTAGATTTTAGATATTTATAGAAGCAGAGCTTTCTTGGATACATTGATTTTTATTCCGTTTGTTGGTGCACTTTCAGATTGAAAAGATTGTTCTTTTCATGTTGGAGCAACAAGGGCTGCTTGCAAGCAGGATAGCCAAGCTTGGAGAACGGCAGAATTCTCTTCAGGATGAGCCAGAACTTTCCAAAATTATCGAACTAAGAGAAGCTTATAGAGTAGTGGGGAAAGATCTTCTAAAGCTTCTCTTATTTGTTGAGGTTAATGCCATTGGTCTGCGTAAGATCCTTAAGAAGTTTGACAAACGCTTTGGCTATAGATTCGCCAATTACTACGTCAAAACTCGTGCTAATCATCCTTATTCTCAGCTTCAGCAAGTCTTCAAGCACGTGGTAATTTACAATGCTTATTCTTTTCTTCTCTCCCTTTTGTTCCCCTTTTAGACGTGTTTAGACTTGGCTAAGATTCTCAGGTTTTTTTATCCTAAACGGAACTTATTAGTTTCACAAAACCCTGTGGAGATCATGCTATCACTGATAACTAATTGGACTTGGCAGGGTTTAGGAGCAGTTGTTGGAGCGATATCTCGCAATCTTGCAGATCTTCAGGACCGGCAGGGAAGCTACTTATCAATTTATGATGAACCGGCGCTTACGCTCCAGGTTTTCCTCACCTACTTTATCTAATTGGGTTGTTTTAGTTGTTTGTGCCATCTCCTTTGTTCCCGTGTGCATTATCTGTTTCTTCTCTGCGCTTTATTTTGCTTTGGTAGCAGCCACTCCAAATCTGCTAATGTGGTGGTAGTTCATCTGCAGGATCCTGTTGTTGACGCGTTAAGAGCAGCTGCGGACAGATTAACCTACTCGACAAACTTCCTTAACTTTCTGGCACAACATGCACTTATTATCCAAGACGAGTTGCCTACTGCTGCTGACGAGCATGTCAATGATCAACAATACCATTTTGTGTCTCTTCTCTTGAACTTAGCAAACACTTTTCTTTATATGGTCAATACATATATAATTGTTCCAACAGCGGATGACTACTCTACGAGCCTTGGTGCTGCAGCAACAGTTTGTGGTATTGTGATTGGTGCAATGGCTGTTGCGCAGGTCTTCTCGTCAGTATACTTCAGTGCTTGGTCTAACAAATCGTACTTCAGACCCCTAGTATTTAGCAGTATCGTTCTTTTTTTGGGAAATGCCATGTATGCATTGGCATATGATTGCAATTCAATTGCGGTTCTATTAATTGGCCGACTATTATGTGGGTAAGTTATTCCTTCTGTGTCTCCCCATCTTTGCATGTGTGTTTGCTAGAGCTTGTGTTTTTGTTGTTCGCACCTATAACTGTTTGAGCTGAATTTGTTGCATGTGCGTCCTTATTTCTGGAATAGATAGATGACGATCCTTGATGGAATTTGTTTTGCGTTAAGGTGCACGGACATGTCTATGCAGTTTTCTCTAGTAATTCCACTTTTAGGTGAACATTGGATGTGTTGTGATTATCCCACGACTCAATCTATAACATTTACTCAATGTGTTTACATTGTATGATTTCTGAAGTGATAAGTGATGACACAAGTCAAGTTAATAATTAAAGTGAGAACTTTAATTCTTCATTTCCTGAGTTTTGCTTTTTGAATTTTCTTTCTTCCTTTCCTCATATTCGGCCGAGGTTTCTAAGAATGTGTCCTCAAAGAGAATTGCAACATTAGCATGCTCCTGTCAAATTTATGTACATTATAAGAACATAAACATTTAAGAAAATACCCTGCATTAATTAGTGCTTTCCCTTTTAGACTCTTATGCTATTGCATGCTGTATCAGTTTCTGAACCAGCAGATGCTTGTTTTTTTAGCTTTGCTGATTACTCCTATCGAATGTGCGAAATATATGATGAATAAACTTGTAAGTTGCGCTATAGACCAGGAACTCATTCTGAACATGCTCGAGAGAAATGTTTACAAGTTTATTATAATTGGTGCATTAGTAGAAGGCTAATATAATGTGAGTCTCATCTATTATTCCGCTTTATCAACTGATATCTTATGTTCTGCTATCCTTTTGCAGGCAAGCGCAATAGACTAATCATATCTTTCTATTTTGCAGGTTTGGCTCGGCTAGAGCAGTTAACCGACGGTATATCAGTGATTGTGTACCACTTAAAATTCGCATGCAAGCTTCAGCAGGTTTTGTGAGTGCCAGTGCCCTTGGAATGGCGTGTGGTCCTGCACTTGCAGGCTTACTTCAAATAAATTTTAAGCTTTATAAGATCACCTTAAATCAAGACACTTTGCCTGGATGGATTATGGCTGTGGCATGGTTGTTTTATCTGGTTTGGTTGTGGATTTCATTTAAAGAGCCTTCTCGTCAGACTGAGGAGAACCATACGCCACAAGAATCTAATGGTGGTATGTTCATGTCCATCATGCTACTTATTTTCGTTGATTTCTCAAAATCTGACTGTATAAGCGTCTTTGACAAGTTGCATTTGAATCATCAGTTTTGATTGTCCGTAAATCTACCTAGATAAAAGAAGAAACAGTTCAAAAATGAAATCTTGCATGTGTGGAATTCAAAGTAATATCTCGTCATTGCATGACTTCACCATATTATGTACGGAGTAGAATCGGTTTAAACACGTATTTTTATGTTGTTATACGAGTATCTATCAGCAGAGATCTCTTGCTTTGAAGGTATGTGTCTCTCTTGTTTGTAATGTGGGGGTTATCTGCAATCTTCTTTTAGTAAGAGTTATTCTGAAGTCAATAATGGTTGAAGTTAATTGGCTCATTTCTGCTTAATTTCGATCTTAACAATCATGAAGGCAATATTGATATTAAAACTCTTTTCTAGGGTGTGATATTGATGTAATATTTTTAATGGGGTTGCTTTTTAAAACTTTATAAACCTCCATTTCTCCTGGAATAATAATTTACCAGCATGGAAGTTCTGCTCGATACCCTCTATTACAAATCTAATCTGTTTTACCTCCTCCGTATGAACCTATCTTTAATAGCCACTTCATGGCTGCTGTCATGCCTAGGAATATGTAACAAATCATAAAGATGTTCTCCTAATAATGATCATACCTTTATTGACATTCCAAACTTTTCTCCCTCTAAATTTCTCTTCTCTTCTCTGATCTCCTTTTTTTCCCCTAATAAGCCTTTTCTCTGATTATCCTTTAATTCTCTCTATCTCTAGTCCTGCATCAGTCTCATTTTGGGTTTCTCCCTGTCTCTTGAAACTTTTCTCCCCTCTCTCTGGTCTTGTCGCTCAGTCCATTAATCTTTTTCGCATCTACCACTCTCCCAATTTTTAGTCTTCTCTGCTCCTTCCTTTTCCCGACATCTCTCTACCTTGGATTCTTCTCCTTTTCTACATACTGTATACCAGTTCTACTCAAATTAGAAACATTGTGGAGGTTACCCATGGTCTTCCTATTGAAACCTTGGAAATTATACTCCTGGGTAGGTAGAATACTAAAACACGTGTTAATGAATCTGCTACTGGAATATAGAGTCCTGGAAGGACTTTTGATTTGCTCTTTTGTCAATTACACCTACCTGGTGGGTGCATGCTACTAGCCATTCCAATACTAATCACACTCCTCTAAAACAGATTTTCTTAAAATGGCTCCTCAGTTGCTTTAATTTACTGTCGAAAATCAAGAGTTCTTTTTAGTGGCAAATATTCATCATATGGTTGGTATTCCATAAAATGATTGAATAGTGAGTTGGATCTTCTAACAGGTTCAGTACAGAGCGATGTGCTTGAGAAAGGTCTTGGTCAACCACTGCTCTTAAGTACAGAAGAAAATGAACTAGATGAAGATGGTGAAGATGCAAGTGAAGAAGCTCCTGAGGAAGCTAGAGGACCAGCGAACTCTATTGGGTCAGCATATAGATTACTTACGCCTTCTGTAAAGGTATGTCATATCAAATGCTATGTGTTGATTTCATGCAAGGAAAATCTATTTATTGTAGTTGCAAAATCCTCCTTTAGTAGATCATATCCTTCCCTTTCCATAATCAAATGAAACAAGTCCAGCAATTGGTTTAATATGAGATACAACGTCTAGCACAAGACTCGAGAGTTTCTGGTAAAGGCAAAAATGAATGACTTATTAGCCTTGACATCTTTATTCTCTCTTTTAAATAATAAGTAGCTGCTAGTGGCCCAGGATGTGACTTGCTTTTCTAATAGTGATTTCCTGCAATATGGTTAGCTGGAGCTTATTCAGGAATTGTTATGATTATTTTAATCTTCTCTCCGAAGCCCTCACATTAGTGTTTGAAATTTTTTCCTTACATGTCCTACATTTCGCGGAAGAAAATCTAGTTGGTCTTTTGACGTGTGGAAGTTTAAACCAAAATCTTAATTATGTTCCAGTTAAGAAATTCGTTTTTTTCACCATGTATGAACACACTGATATTATTGCAATCGAATGAAATTCGTCTTATATGTTAGGAACTGCAAAGTGTTCCAATGACTAAAAGGAGGCATGAAGCCTAAGTTTTACACTTTTACATGGACTAGTATAGAGCACGTGCGTTGCACGAGAATATAGTCGAGAGAAATATTTGAGATGATATTATTATCTTACTTGGGATAAAAAATAATGTAATTCAATTATGTTCTCAACTTTTTTGTAAATTTTTTAGAAGAAATGTTATTTGATGATCGCAATTGTAATCAATTCAATGTTTGAAAATATTCTTTGTAAACTTTGGATTGAAGAAATGTTTGATGGTACTGTTGAAAATAAAATCAAATAGAGAACTTAAAAGAATGAATCTACGTCTTTATTTTTGTAAATTATTAAATTGGTTAATGGTTAAGATTTATAATTTTCAAAACCAGGTTCTTTATGTTTCATCAATAAGAAACACAAAACACCCAGTCTTCAACTGTAATAACCGAACATATTTTCAATTCAAATTTGCACCATATTTGAGCCTTATTTTTATTTTCCTAACAATTTTCTGTTTCTTAATTGATTTTTCACGTATTTTAGTTTCTTTACGTTGTTTTCGTTTTTCAGTTTTTCAATTGGTTAATTGTTTACTAACCTAAAATGAAGAAAGAAATCTCATTAACCAGGTCAATATCTAATATTTATTTTATTTTAACTAAATTAAAAGAATATAATAAAGTAACTTTTTTGTTATGTTTTTCTTTCTCATCACACTTTTCATTTTTCAATCAATGTATAAAATAGATTTATTACCCAATATTATTTTAATTTCATCAAAATTCAAAAGGAGTAATAAAAGAAGGGTAAGAATATAATTAACGTAATTAATAGAAGACATAATCGTCAATTTTTTTTTTATAAAATTTATACTTTTAGAGATAGTGCGCGCGCGCATACACCCACACACACGCATACATAAGTATAAATATATTTTTAACAACTACATATTTTGTTTCCCAATATATAAATATTGATTTAGATTAAATTTATAACATAATGTTTCTTAAATACAGTACAAAAAAACTAATTAGAGAACGTAAAGTTGTTATTGAAATAATTGACGGATGGTAAAATCCAAAATGATTACACAATTAGTAATTAACAATGGTATTTATGAAAGGGTATGGTAATAATGGAGTAGTATTTATGAAAGGGTAGGGTAATAATGGAGTAGTAATTATTAAAGGATAAGATTGTTATTAGAGTGATTAACGAAGGACAAAAATGGAATAAAAAGATTTACAAGATTCGTACTTTTATAGGTAGTATAGATTGTTTATTGACTGTGAAGGTCCTTGGTAGCAGATTCGGAGATGGGAAATTCCACTATATGTTTTCCGAAACTGCAACTGTGGTCTTGGTCAATATATTTCAGAACTAGTTAAGACACGTATCGACCGAAATGAGCTATATATTCAAACGAATTAGTTCTTGAATTATCCCCTGCCGTGGCTAAGAGGCACTCCCATGCTTGTGAATTGATCGTACGATATATTATTGGTACAATACGCATGCCTGTATGCATGGACTTGCAACACCCCCACCCCCCACCCCACCTCTCACCCCACCACATAACGGTGTCATCCAGTATGTTCATATTTGGATTTTAGTACGGTGGTCAGGTCTGTGTTGTCAATATAGATCTAGTTACCACGCTATGTTTTTGGTGGATCTACGGTGTTGTTAACAACCATCGATAAAGAAGGATGGACTTCGGATCATGAGTTGGGGAAGAAAACTATGTTGGTGTAAAGTAAGAGTACTTAGGCTACAAATGTTCTTTGGGAAAATGTCCCTCAAAAAATATGACATTTACTCAAACACAGATGATTGATTCGATCCACCTGTAGGATTCACGCAGTTGAAGCTGGCGGATACATATTGCTACTTATGTCCTTTCTAACTGCTCGCGCAAGCTCCTGCTAAAAAGTTATTGCTTCCTTTTAGTTGGAAACATTTTGATATAAAAGCTAGTCAAGTGACTCGTGTTACCTGACCTCTCAAAAACATTCTATCACCTTTTCAGGTTCAATTGTTAATATACTTCATGCTGAAGTATGTGATGGAGATTTTAGTCTCAGAATCAAGTGTCATTACCACATACTACTTTGGTTGGTCTACTACCGGTGTGGCAATTTTCCTTGCATGTCTAGGCCTAACAGTTCTTCCAGTTAATGTCGTCATTGGAAACTACATAAGCAACATGTTTGAAGACAGGTAATTTAGATCTATACCTCATTATTCTGTAAATGTCAGATGTGAAGCATTCATTCATCTATATCTGCAATCTCCTTTGCGTGAATTACACTGACATTTCGTGTTCTTAAAATGAATATTATCCACTGGTTGTGTTGTTCCTAACATACGCCTTCCCTCTGTGCAATGCTGTTTTTGACTAAACATGCTTGACATGATATTAGAGTTTATCTAATCTTCCATCTTTCACCATGTATGAACAAGAGGAATATGTGCAGTTATAGACTCTACACTGAGAAGAAGATAAGATTACTAGTGTCATTAAATCACGAAGGACTTATCTAGGTGGTTATTGCCGTGATAGTAAAATCACTAGGCAAATTCTTGCTATTGTTCTTCCATCAGTAAGATCATAGCCGGAGTGAGCTTCATCTGTCTGTCAGACAGACCTGCTACAAGGCGTAAGTAGTCCACCTGGTAAGAAATTCAGTTGAATGACTGCAAGTGATCATGGAGACCAATAATTGCTGCTATCAAGAAAGCTTTTTCAGTTCTACAATTCCAATTGAATATGTGCCCCTAAAATTATCCATCTTTTGCAAAGGTTATTGATAATAACATGATATGACCGGCGAAAGAAGTATCCCTCTGCTTCATAATTAGTGCTCCTGTTTCAAAGTCACTTTTTTAGCGGTAATTTGAACATTGCAGAAACACCTTAAAAATCTTTCATATAATCATGATTAAGCTAGATCCGAGACTTAAGATACTGTTCAGTGCATCTCGTCGGAACTGCTAATAGCAAGAGAAAAGAGGAAGAGGTACCTGAATTCGTTTTCTTGCACTTGTTCTTGCATCCACTAAAATATGTTTTCTGGGTCACCTCAAATATTCCCCATTACCGGTCTTAAATGTCTGGGTTTGGGGTCATTTAAACAATAGAACATTCCGATAGTATAGGTGGTTGATCGATTCTGCATTTCTGTTCCAGTGTGAGTAATCTTCTCCCTGGATTTAGGGTTTAATTCAATCACATGACTAGGTCTCTTTTTAACATCTGCTTGTACCTCGAGCAAAAATCCAGTCCTGTAGACACTTATCCTAGATCAGTTGTTTTTTATCTGGTTCTTGAGTTTTCACTCCGTGATCTCGGTCCAGAATTGCCTTCCACCCACTAGCCAGCATGATGTAGTGTTAGCATACACTCAGGGGACTTGGACTGCTAAGCATTAGATCTCTTCTTTTTCACTTAGCCGTGTTTTAAGGGGCAGGACCATCTTATAGTTTTAGTGTCTCACTTTTGAATACGGCCAGAATAATGAGGGAAAAACAGAGGGAGTATGCTATTAATGCAAATTCGCATGCAGTATTTCACCTGGAAAAGACTGGTTATTGCAGTGTTACATTACTCTTAAAAGATTACACTGTCAGGCTTGCAGCCAGCGGCCATTTACCTTCTAAGGTTATGGGCAAGTTGCTCTTGAGCATAGATCTAGGTTGATCCAAAAGAAACTTCCAATGTATAGAATCACTCCAAATAAAACAGCAACTTCTTTGTCCTAAAATTGATTCATCCTTTGCTTTGAATATTTTTTGCCTTCCAGCCACATTTCTGAATTTTAAGTTCCAGCATACTCCTAGCTTCAAGGGCTTTAGCTTCATTCCAGCCTTCTAGCTTTATGGGCATCTGTTCTAATGATCTAACTCATTAACACAGCTTATCTTGCCTATGTTATTAAATTCCCATCAAATTACACTGATTGAGCATGATTATCATTCTTGATAAAAAGTGAATGTGTTTAGCCACGACAAGCACCTATAATTTGGAACCATATTGATCATGGCATATGATTCATTTTTCTTTAATTAACCTGGTTGCAGGCAGATTTTGCTGGCATCTGAATTTATGGTTTGTTTGGGTATACTGCTAAGCTTCCACATAGTGATTCCATATTCCGTGCCACAATACGTCTGCTCAGGACTCATATTGTTTGTCTTTGCTGAAGTTTTAGAAGGTAAGACTTAAAGACTTGTATTTAGATTGTCTTGTTTGTTTTTCTTAAAGCAAGTTTTGTATGACTAAGATCAAGAGTATCTCTAGGAGGATGTCTAATTTAGATGAGGAAATTGATAAGAAGGAACTATCTATGGCCTTCGTTTACATAGCAATACATTATAGGGACATAAAGTTAAGGGGTACGTCGAGTTTGCCATCTTGATTTCTTCCTGATGAATGACATTCTTCAAGATATTCTGAGCTATTTATGTAGCAAGGAAGATTCGTAACTAAAATGTCACATTGGTACAATGCAGTCCAACTGTCCAAGTATGAAACTCAAAATGTTTTAGAACCAGCGTCCTTTCAGTAACTCGTAAGTAATGCAAATGGTTAGAGAACAATTCTTGTTTTTTACCACTCCCCCACCCCCAATGCACATTACTTGAAGAATTGCCCGCAGAGCATTTTTTTAAGTCGTGAGTGTTACAATTTTTTGGCGACAAAAATGTTTGTTTAATTTTGGAAGGGACCTTGAGGCGCCCCCACCACCCACCCCAAACCCAACACCCCCCTACCCCCCACCCCCGGTTGGCCCTATTCTCTCGTCTTGTCTTGTAAAATGAGACCGGCATGACTATTTTCTTTTCAACTACCATACTTGCTCATAAAGCATTATTCTATGCATTCTGATTATAATTAAGCTTATGTTTTCAAGTGCCGTTTGAGCCTCCCCTGCCTCTCCTCTCCTCTCCTCTCCTAAGCCACCTGTTTCCTCTTAGGAGAAAGTATCACTGACCTGTTTCAGAATAAGTTTGCCGTGATTGTAAATTTGGTCAAGCCCACTGTTGTCTTGGCCTAATTAATGGCCGACTTCCTCTTTGGATTATTCATACATACTACCAAAATTTTGGATTTGCTTTCTCATTTAAATTGGCTCAAAAGATGAGCTGGTGTCAAGAAGTACCTCAATGGTTTATTACCTGACTTCATAAATTTTTAGCTAATTAAGCTTGTTTTGCTATGTTTTGCTTGTGAATTTAGGTGTCAATTTGTCACTCCTCTCTCGGGTCATGTCATCAAGGCTTTCTCGTGGTACCTTCAACGGCGGACTCTTGTCAACTGAAGCTGGAACAATCGCACGAGTGATTGCAGATGCCACGATCACCCTGGCTGGGTACTTAGGCGAGAGTAGGCTCCTGAATGTCACTCTACTTCCCTCACTCGTAATCTGCATATCGTCCATTATCGCCACCTGCTGGACATACAACTCTCTCTTCTGATGTGGTGTTCTCGGGTCCCAAAGCGTCCTCTATATTCATTTCTCTTTTCCAGTTTTAAGTTCATTTAATTATTTTTTAATCTGTCCATAAAACATCGGTGTGTATATTTTGAAGGAAAACGGCTGTCCTGGATTCTTACAAATCAGTGCTTCAGTTGACTTCTTGTCACCAGGTTAGCTGCTGCAGCTTAGTGTGCATGTTTGGGACCTTTTAGATGCACCACTCATTGGCATAAATGACCAATGCAACATAATAGTACTAGCTCAGTGATAAAACCCTTCACCTTAGTGTTGTGTATCCAACCGAAACTCGTGTAGCATCGTACCATGGCTAAACCCAAGCGGCCAAAAAGGAGAAAACAAGATTTACAAGCTAAAGACTTGAGATCTTAGTTTTACTTGATACAATAAGCTGTTTCCGCTAGAATGGTTTTTTTTTAATATCTCCAAGTTCAGTTTGCTTCTACTATTGTTTGATTAGCGTTATGTATTAGTACTACCAGGTAGGCGATGCAATACCTTCGTTAACTCCTTGCGGTTGGGGTGAAATTTTGTTTACATTATTTACTCCTTGCAGCGAGGCATGGATTTTTTTCTTGAGGAGGGCGGTTGAATTGTACATACATATAGTCGAGTAATATGACTCATTGGTCACTCGAGATAAACCCTTGGGTTCTAAACCTGCAAATTAAACTCTAGGAATTGATAAGAAAATTGCATGTCTATCTACCAGCAACTAGGTCAGTTGGAGACCACAGACAGGACTATGCATGAAGGAACAAAGGAATGGGATAGAAAGTGCCAAGTATGTGAGGATTATTTATGTGACCCGATATGTCGGTTGTTGCTCAATCTAACGCTGCCTACCCTAATCCCATATAACGGCTTGTGATTGTTACCCATGAAATAATAGTGCACCTTAGTTATGCCTTAGCTAGCTGTGATGTAAGATGAGAATGGAGGAAAGTGATATAATCTATCTCCAAGGAGCTCACGATGGGCGTGAACTCTACAAGTCCGTCCTACTTTCATCTAGAAGACGGTGATACAACTAGAAGCTTATGTTCATGCTTTTAATTCGCGCTATATTTTACTTGTCATTATGTATATTAGCTTATATACGTCATCATGTCGTATCAGAGCCATGATAACATGCGGAGTATGTTATCAGACGGCTTCCCTGCACTCTGCCGGTGCCTAACACCATTGCCCGTGGACCATATCTTCTCATGACAACAAAAACTGTTGGCTGTCGCAGTCACACACACTGGTATATTGTACTAATGGTGCTCCACCTGATACATAGCCCATATTTATTGCCATCATCCAGAACAAGAGTCAGATTCTTAAGGTAAGTAACTGCCAACAAAAGTGGTTGTTCAACCTTCATAAGAACTAGAAAACTACATTAGTCAGCTTCAACAAATGAATATGTATCAGCGTAGAGTTGGCTAGTTTGGTTAGTCTATCCAAGAATCAAGAGGGGTGAAGTAAATATGAAGCTGGTTTACTTGAGAAAGTGGTTGAAGCTCATCATATCAAAACCTGCCCCAGCTCATCAAATCAGAGTACTGTGTTCATCTTACCTTAGCCAGTCTTACCCCACTATGGCTAAAAATTAGGTATTTTCACTGCCAAACCGTCTCTTAGAACAATTACCGTTGCACGAAAAAATGCCATGAAGCTTCAAGAACATTATCTGGAAGAAGCTCTTTGGCTTGATCATTCTACTATAGATAGATGGCCCCAACTACATATTTAAAAGAAAAAGGGAAAGAAAAAAGAAACCTTATCAATTGAATCCAAGTGCTTCGAGCAATTAACTAAAAGAAACAAGTGTCGTGCAATTATATAAACCTGGGAGTATCTATTTCTACATGCATGTACAAGAGTTTTTAAGGAGAAACAAGTTGTGAAAAACATTATACAATGCATGCAAAAGCATTGGAGTCAAATTGGCAATGCAACAGATTGATTTGTCAGCGGATCAGATTGGATTAAAATTTCGTCTTTCAGCCTCAATCCAGTTTGAAACCGATCCCTGATTGGTCTACACGTTGAATTTAGCGTCCGCGACGATGTTCATCCAGCCACTAACATCTCTGTAACACCAAAACCGAAACCATGTGCAGAACTTAAGTATAAGGGCCCTCCCATATAAATTAGACCTCTCTCAACTACCAACCCCCGCTCTTATATGCATTTAACAACGACACTTCCAGAGGGGCAGAAGCATAGTACCAAGTTACAAGTTACAAGTTTCTCGATTGGGTTCACTGTGGAAGTACATGTTGAATGTGTCCAATATTCATATCTAGCTGCAAGCTAGTGTTGCATGCCTTGATCCGGCCATAAATTAGGGAGAGTTGTCGATGCCTGCGCGCGGAAGGTGTCACATTTCCTGCGTTTTCTTGAATCTTCTGGGTGTCTTGGCCCTATTTCGGTGCTGGGCTGATAGGTAGCAACTGCCCCAAAAAAGGCTAGAGAGGCATCTTTGTACTTTCAAAGTTATTGCCGCCCATCTCGTTGGCCTCAGGGTTTATATATGGCGCCTTGTTCTAAATTGCTGTTGTAAACCCACACACACACAAACACGCACACACACCACACACCACACACAGCCACAGAGATTCAGCCATCTTGAGTTGCTGCATAAAGGTTAAGTGGTGCGTACGAAGCATGAAGCGTTGTGAGTTGTGGAGATTAATCGCTACTGCTCTCGCCGGAGTTCTCATCTTTCATGGCTTTTGTTTCTCCGAAGAAGGTACCAACATCTTTCGTAATCTTCTTCTTGTTCCCTGTAATAATGCTATAATATACCAGAAATGCCAGAATAGCACCACGAAAGCTTAGGATATGAAGCAGTGTCCTAGCAAAGATTAATAGTAAGTAAATTTAGGGTGAACTTTTCTAAGTTTTCATCGAAAAGTGATCTCTCTTTAGAGACATCATGAATCAGGCCTGAAATTCCTTTCTGTTGATATATCCATGTAAAGATTTTTTTCCGGGAAGGGAAAAATTAAATTTTACGCCTTTTGGCTGAAAAATGTGACTCATTGACCATGTCAGATGAATTCTTATCGTAAGAGTGATTTATACATTTAAAACGAGAATCTTAGTTCGTGAAAAAAAATCAAACTTTTGTCCCCACATTTGGAAGCTACATCTCAACTAAAAAAGTGTGCATTAATGAGCTATCACAAAACATTTAGTACAAAATTTCCAAAAATCCAAATAAGAAATTAGGGAGAGATTAATTACTTTTACTACTGCTCAAATATTTTTCACTACACTTTTTTTTACTCCCCTCGGAATTTTTTTCCCACTGAGTAACAATTGAAAAGGTGCAAAATCTAGAAGCAGGATATTCACCAAAATATCCATTTTCTTTGATAAAATTTAAGATCTTCATAGATCAAGCTATATTTTACAAGGAAATTAAATTTTACCCTCCATCTCTAAACACCGATTGTTGATGCGTAGCGCACAGCCTCTGGCATCCCAATTTATGCCATAAACGAACGAGCGGCAAAAGATCTATAATTTTTTTATTTTTATTTTACGTTAATTAGCAAAAGAAATGTCCAATTTTTTTGAACAATAATAAACAAAAACGAAAATTTTGATTGCTCTCTGATGATCATGCAGGTCCAAACTACACATTCATGCAGCAAGCAACCACAGCGCCAGAAACATCATACTACGACTACATCATCGTCGGCGGCGGCACAGCCGGCTGCCCACTCGCCGCCACTCTCTCCCGCAACTCCACCGTGCTCCTCCTCGAGCGCGGTGGCTCCCCCTACGGCAACCCGAACATCACCAACCTGTCCGCGTTTGGCGCCGCGCTCTCCGACCTCTCTCCGTCGTCCCCGTCGCAGCGCTTCGTCTCCGAGGACGGCGTGCTGAGCGCTCGGGGGCGGGTGCTGGGCGGGGGGAGTTGCCTGAACGCGGGGTTCTACTCACGCGCCGCCACCCAGTACGTGCGTGACGCCGGGTGGGATGGCGGGCTGGCGAACGAGTCGTACGGGTGGGTAGAGAAGGTGGTGGCGTTCGAGCCGCCGGTGAGGGAGTGGCAGTCAGCGGTGAGGGATGGCTTGGTGGAGGCTGGTGTTCTGCCTTACAACGGGTTCACTTATGACCATATTTCTGGAACTAAGGTTGGTGGGACTATATTTGATACCAACGGCCGTCGGCACACGGCGGCAGATTTGCTCCGGTATGCTGACCCTGATGGGCTCACGGTGCTTCTGCATGCAACTGTTCACAAGATTTTGTTTAGAATCAAAGGTACGTGACGTTTAGGCTTAGGTTATTTTTAATCTCACTTGCATGTTTAGGTAACTTGGTGTCAATATGCACATTTTTCATTTTTTTTTTACCATCTATAGAACTGCAATTTATGCAATCCGTTGATCCGAGGATCGGAATCAACAGAGTGTTTACTCCTCCCTTGGTGTGAAAAAAGTGCTTGACTATCTTTCACATTTCACAAGATGCAAACATTTTTTTTGTTGGCATTTGATTTTTTATTTTTATTGTTCTCAGGTAAGAACTGTAATTTTTATATGACTCGTCAGCATGAGATTGGAACCAGTGACTTTGTGATTATCCTTTGACATTTGATTTAGGATTACCAGTAGTTTGCAAAAAGTGTTCATCTATTTTGAAAGCACAAGTGAAAAATGAGAATAAAGAAGCTGATGATTACTTCCTCTCGTTAATTAACTCGCACCTGTTTGCTTAGACATATTCGTTATATTACGTCACATCTATTACCGTTACGGAAAAAAAACTTTCTTAATTCGCAATCACTTTAGACATCATATAATTGCGATCGAATAGCCTAAGTCGTTGGCTTGTTGATAAAGGTGCACTTTGGTTATACAGGAGAACCAAGGCCGAAAGCCCATGGGGTGGTCTTCAGAGATGCATCAGGTGTAAAGCACATAGCATATCTGAAGCCAGGATCCAAGAATGAAGTAATCATTACTGCTGGAGCACTGGGAAGCCCACAGCTTTTGATGTTGAGTGGGTTGGGCCCAGCAGACCACCTCAAGGCCCATAACATAACAGTGGTGTTGGACCAGCCCCTGGTTGGCCAGGGCATGTCCGACAACCCAATGAATGCCATCTTCGTCCCCTCTCCGGTTCCCGTCGAGGTCTCGCTCATCGAAGTCGTCGGTATCACCCAGTTCGGAAGCTACATCGAGGCCGCCAGCGGCGAGAACTTTGCCGGCCAAAGCTCTCCTGTGGACTTTGGGATGTTCTCTCCCAAGGTACCTTATTCTCAAATCTCATCACTGTTATTGGGCTTGTTCAGGCCCACAATGGCATATGCCCACATACAGGATATAGAAATACACCACACTCCCTCCCTCCCACCCAAAAGAATTAATCACATTTTCTTTCTTAACTGTTTCAAAAAAATCGATCACTTTCTAAATTAAAAAGGTTTCCGTAAATATTTTTTCATGTCGACCATTTTTACACTTTTATTTTATTTTATTTTATTTCTCTCTCCACATTTAATCCTTTACCCACACATTTTCACTCCCCTACCTACTTTCTTCGTTCCCCTTTTCTTTCACTTGCAGTAGAATGAGAAATACATGAAATTTGCCTCATATCTTACGTACAAGTCAAACATGATCAAATAATTTGGGACGGATAGAGTATAAGTTTCATATCATCTTAATCCAGGTTTAGAGCCCAAAAACAAACATATAGTATAACGTCACCAAGAGATTCTGAGTGCAATTAGCACATAACTTTCCATTCAATGATTATTGATTGTTGTGAATACTGCAAGTGACATTCTTGTAGGCATGCTTAGTGACAATTATTTGTCGTCACTAATAAAAAGTCGCTAAGCATAGTTAGTGATCATTATTTATAATCATTTGAGGGTCGTAAGCTATTCCTACTATCCGAGTTGCAGCAAAAAAAATTCCGAACTAAGTTTAGTTGTTACTCTGGATTTGCAGATTGGCCAACTTTCAACAGTACCACCCAAACAAAGAACACCGGAAGCCATAGCCAACGCCGTGGAAGCCATGAATGCCCTCAACCCAGCGGTCTTCCAAGGCGGATTCATCCTCGAGAAAGTCATGGGTCCTCTCTCCACCGGCCACCTGGAGCTCCGAACCCGCAACCCGAACGACAACCCGTCCGTCACCTTCAACTACTTCAAAGAACCCGAGGACCTGCGAAGATGTGTCGATGGCATCAGAGTCATCGAGAGAATCATAGAATCGAAAGCATTCTCCAAGTTCAAACTGGACTACCTCACCGTGCCGGCTCTGCTCAACATGACGGCAAGCTTCCCGGTTAACTTGCTGCCTAAGCATGCCAATGCTTCGACGTCGCTGGAGCAGTTTTGCAAGGACACTGTGATGACCATATGGCATTACCATGGCGGGTGTCAGATTGGGAAGGTGGTTGATCATGATTATAAGGTTCTTGGGGTGGATGGACTTCGGGTCATCGATGGCTCTACCTTTGACTACTCACCTGGAACTAATCCTCAAGCTACCGTTATGATGCTCGGAAGGTAATGACTAAGTACTTGAAAATTGAATCTGTGCGTCGTCACAAACAAATAATGTGTAGCACGCGTTAAATAGTACGTGGTTCTGAATTAAAACGCTTAAAAGGTAGCATCGCATCCACCGATGTTACTGGCCTAAGCGAGGCGAGTCAAGGTTGTGTTTCACATCATTTTTGTTACATACTCGAAATCATAATCTTAGGATGATTTTGATCTGGTTTGCTATGTGGTGCAGGTACATGGGAGTCAGGATACTGAGTGAGAGACTTGCAAGTGATGAATCAAAGTGAATAAAGAGTTTGTTTCCTGGGTAGGTTCAATGACAAACCCTTTTTCAGTTTGGGCATGTTGTTGGACGACTGTACTTTGTGTGACAGAAACATCCACAAAATATGTCAATTATTGGTTTCCTAATAGCAGTATTTTGGCTTGTTATATTTACGAAGAGACATTCAGTTAGATCTGTATATGGCTGGTGAACTTTCTTAATTACTTTGCAAAATAAGTTAGTTCATTATTGAAATGGTTGGAAGCATAGCCATCAAAATAAGTTACTGAAAATGGTTGGAAGAGACATACAGTTAGATCTGGACATGGCTGGTGAACTTTCGTAATTACTTTGCTAAAATTATAGTGACGTGATCCAGGCCTCCAACAAAATAAGTTAGTTCATTAATTATTGTAATGGTTGGAAGCATAGCCATCAAAACAAGTTATTGAAATGGTTGGAAGAGACATTCAGTTGATCTGTATATGGCTGGTGAACTTTCTCAATTACTTTGCTAAAATTATAGTGATGCGATCTAGGCCTCCAACAAAATTAGTTAGTTCACTATTGAAATGGTTGGAAGCATAGCCATCAAAACGGCACATTTTGGACAGGATACCTCTTTTTCTTCTTTTTGCTAATTGATAGGAGGGGGTGGAAAACGAGTAGTCTTAACAGCTCTGATGAGACTCCAACCCTGCATTAACAGATTCAGAAGGCGCTTTTCCGATCAGTGGAGCTGACCTTACTGCTCTTTCGGACAGGATACCTTTGCCGTGAGATAGAAATAAGAAAATCAAAACTGATTTGCTTCCGTCTAGCCAAAATTCTTCAAAACAGATATCAAAAAGTGGAAAATAACGTAGTTATTTGAAATCAAGTTCTTTTCAGGGTAAATTACATCGCCCGATTAAAGTTATCAATATATGAAAAGAGATTAACAGCAATTACACCAGAGCAAAAGAAAGAAGATCAGAATTATCATCTGATTGGACAAAGGCTATGATTGCAATTTTAGTACTTAGTTCTTCCGCTTGATGCACTGTCGCAGTCAGAAAAATAGAGAAGAATATGACGCAGAATAAACCTCCAGACGCAAAGGTTTCTGCCACCCCCTATAAGTAAAAGAAGGCATCTTCTCTGTTACTGCTTTATTTCCATTTCATCACCTTTGTTAGAGAGAGAGAGAGAGAGAGAGATTTACAAACAATATTCGGGGGTCCAAATCATGCTTGATAGAATCGTAAGAGACCCCCATATGCGAATTTCTGAAAAGAAGTCATCAGAGGATATCCGTGGGCATATGCCATTTCTTCGGCCACTACATATGTCTCGGAAAACTAGTTGGCCTCGTAGGCCCTTGCCGTGTCTCAGTGAGAGGGATCAGACTCGAACCTGCAACTCAGCACAATAAGAGCCATGTGGCCTATTGCGTTCGCCCAGAAACGTGATGAGGTCTAATTTGGTAAGCCTCTCAGTTGGAGGCAGTGGCGGAGCTCCTGCCTGACCGGGGGGGGCCACGGCACCCCCCAACTTTTTGAAATTTTTTTTTTTTAGTTATTTCAATTAGATACTCATATTTTACGTATTTACAAAAATGCCATTGTATAGTAACTAATTGATTAGGGTTTCTTTTTGTTGTATTCTTTATTCTTTGAGTCACCGGCCGTCATAATATTTTCGTTCTCATTCTTCCTTCTTCCAAATCCTAAATTTCAAATCTCCGAATTACGAAAAAATACGAATTGATCGAGGTGAGTTCTTTTGTTTTAAGTTTAATTCTTGAAGTATTAACAAATTCAATAGTTACGCTAATTATCGTATTAATGTATTCAATTGTTACGCTATTTTAATAGTTATGCTATTCATTAGTTTAATTTTTATAGTATTAACGTATTCAATTGTTACACTATTTCAATAGTTAAGCTATCGTTAGTTTAATTCTTATAGTATTAATGTATTCAATAGTTACAAAAAAAATACGAACTGAACAATTTACTATACATTTATCGTACTCAATAGTTACGCTAATTATAACACGAACCGAGCAATTTACTATACATTTATCGTACTGCAACTACTGAACGTGCATTTTCGGTTTTGAAGATGGTCAAAACTCAACTCCGAAATAAGATGGATAATGATTTTCTCACGGATTCTTTGATTGTACACATTGAGAAAGATATTGTGGAAACGTTTACTATAGACTCGATCATTGATGATTTTCGTGACTATAAAGAACGCTGAGTTCTGCTTTAACCATCAATGTATATAGTTACTTTTCTTGTTTTGTGAAACCTTGATGAACTACATTTAATCTTAGTGTTTTTTATTTTTCATGGTTTATGTAAACTTGAACCTTCTTCATTCATTTAGTTAGTCATCAAATTTTTTATGTCTTTTTGGCCCCCCCCGGTTAGACTTTCTGGATCCGCCCCTGGTTGGAGGGCCTCTCTCCTATTGGCAGTTGGTCACATATATGGCTTCATTGTATCTTTAGGCTACCTGCCAAAGGAGAGTTGCCCTTTGACTGCCTTGGCTTCAATCTTATGAAAAGGAGATAGATCCAGGGGAGACCCCAAGCTTGCATCTGATGGGAAAGGTATGGCTAAAATACTGAACTGCATGTACGTTGCATTTTCATTAAAAGGGTCCTCATGGTTAGCTAGCTTTTGATTAATGGAGTTTCAACAATATGTTCCAGCACAATTGTATAACAAAACAATTGGTTCCTACTGCTGATGCTCAGTACTTACTCTGATACACAGTATGCATGTATCAAGCTAGCCTGGGGCGTTCTGTAGGAAAATTGCAAAACTTTAATTTTGGTTCAAAGAACTTTGAAGCAAGAAGGAAAGAAGAAACAAGGGCATAGTGTAAGCAAAGATTGTGCATGACCTTTTCCATTGGAATTGATCAACCTGCATATTGATTTGCAAATGTGTTGGGGAAAAATGTCAACCAACACAAAGTTTCGATGAATTATCGAAGGGGTAAACTACCCCCGACACTCTTGAAGTTTACCATAACTATACTCAGGGAATGACCCCCTCTACTTTACACGTTGTGCGATTTGCCCCCCTCCACTTCAAAATTAACCACTAAACCCCCCCACACTTACAGAAATTGGGCACCTTAGACGGAAACCGTTAAATTTAACAGCGCGTGGTCAACACGCGCGTTGACTAACGATTTTTTTTTGTAAATGACGTTTTTGCCCATTCTGTTAGGGGTAATTAACTAATGACCCCCTGTACTATATACGGTGTGCGATTTCCCCCCTCTACTTCAAACATAACCACTAAACCCCCCACCCCCCAAACTTTCAACTTCTTTTTCTCTCCTCTCAAACTTTTTACTCAATCCCACATACACACACTCCACGCACACCCAGCACGCACGCACGAACGCGCGCGCGCACACACACACACATCTAAACCCAGACACAGACACAGACACAGACGTGCACCCACTGCAAACATACACACACGCTACTCGCATGCGACTATGTCGGCAACGTCATCATGAATCTGGTGTAGCCCCAGTGGCGTGTAGCCAGTCACGGTGGTCATGTGACACTGCTTGGCGCGATGTTGCGGGTTGGTGTGGCACGACGACGGAGGTTAGACCTGCGATTTGGGAACGTGGTCGTCGATCGTGGTGGCAGGGATCTAGACGGATGTGCGGCAATCAGACGCCGATAGCCTGTGTCTGTGGGGATTTATGTTACCGGTGTTGATTGCGCCGGTCGGTTGGTGGCCGATGAAGAAGCCCCACTGGCTTGCAGACGCAAGGTGGTGGGAAATGGCAGCGAGGAAGCAACTCACGACGATGTGTAGCCGGACAGTATAAAGTTGGGGAGTTGGCCAGAATGGTGGTTATTGTGACGCTGATCATGGTAGTTGTTGCGCCGGTGATATACCAACGGCAATCATGGTTCCTTTTTTTTTTTTTGTAACTCCCTAGTGGTCGGAGAAAAAGACCAGTGGTTGTGCTCAGTGAATCACCAATTGTAGCGGGGTTGACCAGAGGAGGAGGTGCAGATTGCGGCAATCCCTTGTTTGCAGTGAATCTAGTAGCGCAGAATGGGGTGGGGGACTAGTCTAACGGGTGTTGGGGGGGGGGGGGAGGGGAATGAAGGGGGAGGGGAGGGTCATGGGCAACATTGTCATTTAAATTTAATGGTTTCCATTTAAGGCGCCCAATTTCTGTAAGTGTAAGGGGGTTTAGTGGTTAATTTTAAAGTTGAGGGGGGGAAATTGCACACCGTGTATAGTACAGGGGGTCATTAACTAATAAAGAAATAAGGGTATTTTGGTCATTTCACACTATTCATAACGGACCCGTCTAAGGTGCCCAATTTCTGTAAGTGTGGGGGGGTTTAGTAGTTAATTTTGAAGTGGAGGGGGGCAAATCGCACAACGTGTAAAGTAGAGGGGGTCATTCCCTATTTTCCCCATATTTTTATTACACTAATTACATTTTTTTTTATTTTTCAGTTTACAAAATTAGCAGAATCAATGAAATATTACCCCTCATAAACAAATAAATTTACCTAATCGGCTATCATCCCCCTCTTCAAACACCATCCCACCTCCAACCATTGTCCATCTCTCTCTCTCTCTCTCTTGCACAACACATATCGCCGATCTCACACCAATGAACCACCTGTCATTTCCCTTTTCCCCATTGCCCCGCCACCATTACCAAAAATGAAACCACCATTCCACCGTCGGATCTATACACCAACCACCACTGCACCGCCACCGCCATCGAAAACGAATCCACCACCACCGCCATCGAAAACGAATCCACCACCACTGGATTTTTCGTTTGTCCATGAAAAACTAGAGAAAAAAAAAGCAAGAATCCCATTAGAGGGATCTGGCAAGGGAGCCCAAATTTGTGTGCGTGACGGTGGTGATGGATAGTGTGCGTGACGGTGGTGATGGATAGTGTGCGTGATGGTGGTGATGGGCAGCGTGGTTTTGGGTGGGTTTGTGTGACGGTGGTGATGGACAATATGTGTGGGGGTGGGTGTGTGTGTCTACGTGCTGTCTATTGTCGTCGTCGACGGGTTGCGTGTTTGTGTCCGACATCGAGTGTTCGAGGACGCGCGCGTGTGTGAGATCAACGATGTGTAGGTGGTTGACGGTCTCTGTGAGGTGTGTGGAGATAGGTAGTGGTGTTTGAGGGTTGGGATGGTGTTTGGAGAAGGGGATGACAACGACGAAAATTGTGCCTTGTGTATCTACATGTGCGCGGCGATATGTGTGCGTGAGAGAGAGATCACCGAAAATGGGTTGTCGGTGTGTGAGGGATAGGCAGAAGGTGTCGCACTTTTGCATTTTTATGTGTGTGGGTGTGTGATGGCCAGTAGGCAGTGGTGTTTGGGAGTTAGGATGACAGCAGCCCCGGTGGTGATTCACAAGTGTTGGCGGCGGTGGCTTGAGAAA
Source organism: Escallonia rubra (assembly GCA_033065855.1). NCBI lineage: Eukaryota > Viridiplantae > Streptophyta > Magnoliopsida > Escalloniales > Escalloniaceae > Escallonia > Escallonia rubra. Next base: position 10,628 of record JAVXUO010000168.1, on the reverse strand, counting down.
GGGAAGACATCGTAAGGGTAATTTTGGTATATCACAAACAATTATGTGAGGCCTTAATTTTTATTCACGAATACTTAACATATTAGAGTTTTGTTTAAACATACTATAAACCACATGGAGCAGAGTGTAACAAAAATAGTTAGTATGCACTGAGTGTTGTTATTGTAAACCTCAGGATTGCAAGAAGTAATTTGCTTTTATGGACGTAGTTATCAATATCGTATTGGTACCGGCCGTATCGGACGGTACGTACTGCTTTTGTCTTTTATTGGTACGGTATCCCTTACATTTTGTACCGGTCAAAATACCGCTCTGTACCGGTTGTACCGGCCGGTACAGGTGATACCGGCTGAGAATCACGTACCGGCCGAGATAGTGTGTTTTGTACCGGTCCCTTAAAAAATGTAAAAGTGACAAAATTTGTTAGAAATTTTATAAATTGATCATATAAAGACTAAATAGAAAAACACTCTAAGGTTTTATTATACCATCAAAGTCTCTGTAGCCAATGCTCATAATATTTATTACAATTTGTAAGATCTTTCATGATAAGTTTTCAATCTTCAATTAGCTTTGATGTACTTCAACCTGGAAACTTTGATCATAATCTTTCATCTACATGATGTATTGTTTTACACATGCATGCGAGCGCACACCCAGAAAAATAATTTATTCTTGAATCCAGAGACATTATTATTGAACAAATAGCTTATTCTTGCATAAGAATTTACGAACGAGATCGTCGAAAATGTTGGGATAAACAACTTATTTGGGAACTAATAGTTTATTTGAAAAGTAAGGTAATTCAAGCTCTATATGACAAACATTTTATTCTAGAGGAGCTGTGAGTAAGAAAATATATGTATATGTTATAGTTCGTCAATGAACGAATATTGCATATGTATAATATTTATGATAATTTTGAGACGATACCGGTACGTACCATTTTACAAAAAAAACGGTACGCACTCCGATACGGTATTCATAACTATATTTATGGAAGTACCAAAAATTTATATTTTTCCATTTTCTTTGTGTGATTAGAATGTGAATGACAACCAAGCAACACTATCAAGCAATGTACAAATCAACCACAGATACACGGGGCCAACTCCAAAATACTTTGAATGTAGAAAAAATAATGGAGTCAAAGATTTTCTCTACTTTTTCTTCTTTAGACAAAATTGACAATCTTGGATCAACACTCCATTACCAAGACAAGAAGTAAAAGGTGGATTGTTACTGGTGGTGACGGAGAAGTCTCACCCAAAGAGTGACCGTAGAAGATAGAACAATATCACTATATTTCAAACCTTCAAACACGGTATTGACAATTGAATATCACCTTAACTCAGTCAAAAATATGCTCATAAGATTTTATGTCAGTTGGACCACATACGCTTCACCATTCAATGATGACACAAATTACAGTAGTAGCGTTGTCGTTTTTCAAACTGATTTTTCCGTTCTCCGCTCATTGTTTTTATGCAACCTTTTAATCCTTTCAAACATCCAAGCGAGCTTGTATGAACATACATAAGATGAAGAAAAACGAACAACATGGTCGAACACTTGCAACTAAATGATCTTTTGATGCCCCAAATTAAACAAATTAATCATGTCTCCACATATTGTATTGACTACATCTGCAGTGAAAATCAAGAAAGATCATTGTCCAATTACAAGAGAATGAATTCGGGAAGATCCGTAAAAACTGGTGTTAGAGACAATTATAGTGGAACGAAGTCAGCTTCCCAAAAAGTTGAGATGGCCGAGTTGGTCTAAGGCGCCAGATTAAGGTTCTGGTCCGAAAGGGCGTGGGTTCAAATCCCACTCTCAACATTTCACTTTTGTATTTATCGAACATCAATCAATCTTGGCTATGGGCTTTGAATATCGGAATGAGTTTTTTCTTGCAATATGTCAGAAAAAAAAAGTCGCTAAATTCAGCGATAAAAAAATTATCACTATAAATTTAGCAACAGAAAAAAACCATACATTTAGTTGTAAATTTTTTAGTACTACTACACGTTACAGAAAATGATCCTTTCACTTGTCTGTTGGCTCCTCGTTACTTATATGTGATTAACTTCACCATCTAAAGAGATGAATTAATAGTAATACAGTATGTTATCATTTTTTTGACGTGAGATGATTCTTAGCTGAAGGACGAATTTACATGAATATGTCTATAGTTGGATTTGAGAAGAGAATTTGAATGAATTCGACAAGTATACAAACGTTTTACTCAATTAAGTTGATCAATTTATTAAGGTAATCTCACAACATGAGTTAAAAGTTTCTCTTCAAACTGGGTCAAATGCGGGACATCCACGATGAGACTATGTGATTTTCCAGGAACGTTTTTATAATCAAATATAGTGAGCCCTAAAGAGACTTTGAGGTCGATATTATAAACACTATATTTTATAATAAAATAAACTGCTTCATTTATCTTTAAATGGTTCCCTTTGGAGTGAGTTGCTTAATAAACCAATCTAATTACACTTGCTAAACTAGATCAACTGATTGGATCAAAGTATGAAGTTGGGCCGGCCCTAACAAAATGAAATAGAAAAACTAGATCGATCGGTCCATAGCAAAACTGGGCTTTCGTTTTAAATAATTTAGACTGGGCCGAATAGAGACGAAAAGTGGGTGGCAGATGTTTGATAAAAATACCTGGGCTGGGCCGACCTGGGCTTTTGATTAAAATAGCCCATTATTCAACTAGCAATCCATGCCCGGATTTGCTCGGAGTTGGATTTATGCAAGCTCCATTAATTCGGGGCTAATGCATTTCTTTAGCGACGTATTGGCATGTGAACTAGGGATGGCAATGGGGCGGATCGGATGCGGATCTTATAAAACCCGCACCCGCCCCGGTAGCCTTTTAACACCACTCCGCCCTGCCACTGGGTTATGTAAATACAATACCATAACCGATCCTATCAAAGTTTGAAAAACCCGTCCCCGCCCCGCCCTTCCGTTGTAGCACTCAAAACTCCGTTTTCAGGTAATTTGTAAGTTTTTCAGTTTTCTCTCCACAGAGCCACTACAGTTCTCACAATTCATCACCGCACAAAACACTGACTAATTAAATATTCAATCACAAAATCGAAAAAAGAAAACAATTACTAAAAGGCTACAATTCAACCACAAAACCATAACAAGTGACAAGGATTGAAAGCTGGATCAAGATTCAAGTGATAGATTGCGAAGGATTGAAAGTTGGATGATGGACGGTGGATGGTGGTCCCCGATGTTGAGGTGAACGCCGATGGTGTAGGGATAGGTGTACAGTAGTCGCCGAGAAAAATACCATACCCGCTCAATAGCCCGGTCGATGTAAAAAAACCCAGCTCCTAACGGGGTAGAGCGGGGCGGAGATCCGCCGGGTGCGGATCTAATTGCCATCCCTAATGTGAACAAATAGTAAGGTGTAGAAATAAATCTTCCCAAGTCTGAAGTCAATGTTTTTGACTTTTGGGTACTTTGGCTGTCCTCCGTTCAAATTAATCATAAAAGAAAAATCATCACGATATTAAATCATTCGTACGAAGCACCAAACGACAACGATCTACCGTTGAATTAAGAGGAGGAATTGGACGTGCCTAAAACCCTAAAAGTTTTTCTACAAGGATCAAAATCGGCTTCTAAAAGCATGCTTAAGAAATTTACGTGTTACGTTTCTGATTTTTAAGAGGTGCAATGGATCTAGAGGAATATATCATTTTCTTGCCTCATTAATTCCTACTTGGACGTTCAACAACCCTAGTACCCCGGTGGTCACGCAACCCTCTTATCAAGTTGGTTTTACAAAGTTTTTCTTTTTCTCCAAATATTCTACTAAATACGATCAAGTTTCCTGAAGTGATTAATCATCTAATGAGAACGTCACATGCAAGATTGCGTTTTAGAGCCTTGGAATTTTATTTATTTACTTTTTTTGAAACAAATCGATTGCATCGCTTAACATGGTGGGTTCACATCTTTTAGGATGGACGACATAAAAATGTCGTGAGTCTTTGCCATTCATGACTCAAACTCGTTCAAAAATGCATGCGGATGAAATTTGAAAAGTAAAGAAGCCCAAAATCAACAAAACGCAGATGATTGAAGACCCAACAACCATGGGGAGAACAGAACCAACCACTCTAGAATTGGCTAAATGCAAACTACCCAGAAAACTCTTAAGGGAGACTTGGCAATTGAAGTCTTCGGTACTGGTGGAACAGTCAAGCAGAAGACAAAGCCTCATTGCGGGGCGAAAAAACTTGCAACTGAAAGAGACTTGTCTAGCCTACCCAAACTTTGGGAGTTTGCAACTGATTTGAACAATCTCAGTGTTATCATCAGCTTGCATGATAGATCCAGATGCAGACAGTAGACAATTCAGAACCATTCCAAAGATTGAAACTTCTTGGCCTGCATCTGCATGGATAGTGCCGGCCACTACAGAAAGCTCAGCTTGCCTTTTACTAATTGTTTCTTGCTCTTTCAACGTCAGCCAGGCAAAGTGCTCGAAACCAAAAAGTCCAAAATACCTTTTATCGCTTCAAAGACCATCTCAGCCACTTCATACACTAGTGGAGGGGCATACATCTCCAGGTCATTTCAGTGGGAAATGGAAATCACTGGACCATTCGGGCCTTCAGGGTCACGATACTCACACCTATATTTCTCAACAAAATCATCTTAGCTGCTGATTGGTGTAAGTTACGCAGAAATAAAACTTTGATGCTAGGAGAAACTTAAATGATAAGTCAACTGATAAGAAGTGTGTGTACCAAAATTGCGGTGCATATATCTGAAAGTAGCACAAGAAATACGATAGCAAGCATACAAGAAAGTTACTCTACTTTATTGACACCAGAAACAAGGTAGCATTGTGAACTATGAAAGAAAGGGTCAATAGAGAGTCCTGACCTGTTTACAGAATGCCCAATAGACAGTCTGTCAAAAATAGTTATTATTAAGACTTCCACAATTCTGCATCAAACATTCTCCACTGCGTGAAGCCAACAAGAAAAAAGATCAAGTAGACAAGAAGCTGTGCGTGACGAGATTGTGAAAGAAAAATGCAATCACCTTGCATTAGAGAAGCCTCAGAAGCCTGTTTTCATGGTTGCTGCCCAGATCTGCCTGAGCCCCATAATGCCACTCGGCCCACTCCCAAACCTATGAGCAGTGCAACTGCTTCAAGGTACGATTTCGTTACCGCTACGGCTTTGACTCTCCATCCAAACACTGAATTCACTGATCATGAGTCTCTCCCTTCGCTGGAGCAATCTTTCTCTGATTTGAACATAGCATACCCACAGTACTCAACTTCCAATCAAGCTGATCATATCCGGGCGCAAGAATACTATCATCTCTCCTCGTTGAACCATGTATGTCTTGATTACATCGGCAATGGTCTCTTCTCCTACTCCCAGCAACAAAATCATTGTTCCACAGCTCCTGTTGCCTCTTCATCCTCGGCCCCTCCTCCTCCAACACCGCATTCTGATGCTTCAAATGCACCTTTCTTTAATATCTTATACAAGTCTATAAGTTTGAGTTCCCACATACGGCATGGTGGCCAAGAATCAGAATTTGAATCCACAATCCGGAAAAGAATCATGAGGTTTATGAATATCTCCGAAGATGATTACTCCATGGTTTTCACTGCCAACCTATCATCTGCTTTTAGAACTCTTGCCGACTCTTATCCGTTCCGCTCTAACAGGAATCTTCTGAGTGTGTATGATTATGAGGATGAGGCAATGGAAGCAATGAAAGATAGCTCCAAGAAGAAAGATGCCCGAGTAATGTCAGCTGATTTCTCATGGCCTAACATGAGGATCCATTCCAGAAAACTCAGGAAGATGGTAGTTCAGAAGAAGAAGAAAAGAAAGAGGGGATTGTTTGTCTTCCCACTTCAGTCTAAGGTGACTGGATCCCGCTATTCTTATCTATGGATGAGCTTGGCACAGGAACATGGGTGGCATGTCTTGCTTGATGCATCAGCATTAGGTGCCAAGGACATGGATACCTTGGGCCTCTCTCTCTTTCGACCAGATTTTCTTATTTGCTCCTTTTTCAAGATTTTTGGGGCAAATCCATCTGGGTTTGGCTGCCTCTTTGTTAAAAAGTCAAGTGCTTCAGTGTTAAACAGCTCCAATACAAGGGCAGGAGTTGTTAGTCTTGTGCCAGCTAGGCCATACGAAGCTCTTGAACTATCCGGCGGTACTTATCTAGAGACTAAACAACTAACATTGTCATCTGCGCTCAAGAAAGATGATAAAATCGTGCCAAGCTCATCTTACAGCTCAACGAGTGCTCAGCAAAGGAACGAAGAACCTTTTGAAGTAGAAGAAATTCAAGTCAGAGGAAAACAGAAGGAACTATCGTCCTCCGAAATTGTTGAATTAGATAAGCCCCTGAAATTTACTCAGTACGCCAACATCGAACCCACTGGGGGGGCAACCTCAGAGATTGAACTTAGGGGCTTGGATCATGCAGATTCACTGGGTCTAATACTGATTAGTAGCAGAGTAAGGTACCTTGTCAATTGGCTGGTGAATGCATTAATGAGTCTTCAACATCCACATTCAGAAAATGGGTTCCCCTTGGTTAAAATATATGGACCAAAGATAAAGTTTGACAGGGGACCAGCTGTGGCATTCAATGTATTTGACTGGAAGGGGGAAAGGATTGATCCTACACTTGTACAGAAGCTAGCTGATCGAAACAACATTTCTCTTAGCTATGGTATTTTGCAGCATATCTGGTTCTCGGACATGCATTATAAAGGGAGGGAGAGGTTCTTGGAGATTAGAGCTACTGAACAGGGAGTACTGGTAAGCAAGACGAGAGAGAAATTTGATTCAGGTATATCTGTGATCACAGCTGCAGTGGGGTTTTTGACAAGCTTTGAAGACGTTTACAGGCTCTGGGCATTTGTTTCCAGGTTCCTGGATGCAGACTTTGTGGAGAAAGAGCGATGGAGATACATGGCTCTTAATCAAAGGACGGTTGAGGTGTAGACTATGCTTATTTTGTTCATTCTTTCACAGTATCAGGAGGTATATTTAGCTATGAACTTTCAGTGAATTGTGTAGTTATTAAAGGTATTAGATCTCACATTTGTACACAATATGTCAGGCAGGCAGTTGTCTCCATTCATACTTCATCAGCTGCATACATGGAATCGTGCATAATTAAAATTCAGATGAGTACATGGACTCATATGAAGCAAAACTAATTTCTGTTAATGGTAGAACGTCACATGCCATGGCCAATTTTGAAACAAACAGTTTAACCCATCAATTAGGCCACGTCCTCTTTAAAATGAAGGTCAGTAGTGGCACTAGACACAGACTGCAATGATTTTTTACGATAAAGTTGTAGCAGTAAAGCAAGAAAAAAATGAGAAAAATGAGAACTATGAGCAGCTAAGCTGACCACCTCTACTCCTCACATATTCCGCTTTTAATTTACTACCATAAACATTAGAATCTCAGGAGGAGTTAGACGATGTGTGACAGGCTTGGGGTGAATCAAGTACATAGTATTAGCTGCCAAGTCTCGTTTAGAGATGATGTATCTGACAAGTTTGATGCACAAAATGAAGCAACACTCAAATCTTGTACTAGTCTGTCACATATTAACCTCTTGGTACTGCGATTTTTAGGCCCTGACCAATGAAACCATCTAGAGAGGCAATGACAGAACCTTTAGCTTCTAAGGACAAATATCACTTGAACAGATCATACTATTAATGAAAGTACTCAATATAAGTTTGAATTACTCATGGCATCTATCACAGACATTTCATTATGCAGAATTCTTAAACAATGGACATCTTCTTGAAGAGACATTTAGCTTGTTTCAACTTTGCTAGAAGAACAAATATTCTCAAGAAACTGGATATCTAAATCAACTTCCAAATGAACAAGGCTAACTATCAGGAACCCTTTCCTTTGATTCTCCTCTTCGTAGGACGTTATGTAAATGCGTTCCTTGTGACCCGAACTGCAGTCCATTCCTGCACTTGCAGTTTGCGTCTAACCAAATGTCTGTCTCTCCTTACTTGTTCAACAAGTGATTCGCCGTGCACATGAACAATCCATCTCGGCAGCTAACTTTGTAGACCTCTCAATTTTTACTAATCCATGTAACTCAACTATTTGAATTAGTAATTTTGTGATTATCACCAAGATATGCCAAAGACCTTAGATAACAAGATTGAAACAACTACATAAAATTTGTTAGGTACCTTTTTTATAGTTAAGAACTCATGTCCATGCTAGACAAAGCAATATGCTAGGCAAATGATTCTGCCATTAATCTATTGATGGAAACAAGTCCTTTGTGAAACAAGCTATTCCTTTGCTTCAACTATTTCCTACCTATCTCCTTAAGCATATAGTTCTACTGGTCATTACTTAGGATGAGCAGGACAACAACGTAGACAGTAATGGTGAATCAATCTGCCCAATAATCATTGTTGGTACTTCTTTGATATCTATGGTTGCAGATTACCTAACAGATGGTTGCATCTGTCCCTCTGGTAGTGAGCCTAATGGCAGCCAAATAAATAAACCGATAAGCACAAAGGCCACTCGGTATCACCCTCACAAAGTACTTGGGCTTAGCTTTATGGTTTTATATGCATGCACAACTTAGTTATATATAGCATGGATCCTATCACAAGGGTACATTGCCAAGTTCACCAACATATGTCGTCTTATACGATAGGAGGAAAAGAAGAGAAGCACCTAGAGAATCGAGGTTGGTGTCCTTGGAGCCAGGCGTGTGCAACTAGTAGCTGGACCGGAGATGCTAGATAAAGGCTGTTTTAAGCATTATTAGAGTTATTGGCAAGAAACTCTTAACGAACAAGAAGTATGCAGGAGAATATTTCCCAGTATAAGCAATTTGCAATGGGCTGAGCTTCGTATACAATATATCTCTTATTAGCCATGAGAGCCATAAAGAAGAGTATGCAATTATAGAAGCCATTAAAGTTTCACGCATCGACACGACGACATCTATGATCTGTCCTCGAGGTCTAGTGTGAAAGTAATTTTTAAGTGAGTGATTTCGTACTTCTAGTGACTCCAAAATGATGAACTTATGTTTCTTGGATGCTATGCGATTTATTAGTACAAAACTAACTTCTTTGAGTCGCCATGCCTTCGCATACTTAGATCTCTCTATAAAATCTCATCATCCAGTAAAAACCAGAAGTTTCATATAGAACTTATAAGAAATCAAACCCCACTTAAAACGACTCGTCTCGATTAGGACAAGGACAACCACAATGCGATTCAGCAAGCCCCTTTTCTTCACCCATCTGATATGTAAAATGTATGACGAGTCAATAGTGAACTAAAGGTATTCTCACCAAAACTGTTGTGTGATCTTTAAATCCGATTGATTATCTGACAAAAGCATGCCCTTTCGTTCAAACAAGGTCAATGATTGCACCTATGATTTTGCACCTAGTTATTACTCTGTCAAATAAATTCCATAACATGGGCAAAGTGGGTTGATCATAGGAAAACAATGAACAATAATGTAGGGCAAACACACCCAGTTACCCCCAGAATCCTACACGTTCGCGTAGTGTCACACACATTCACATGGTGTCGCGCACACAACACCATTTGAAACTTGAAACATTTTGCTAACAGTTACACACGCATGCAGTACTGAAACTTGAAAGCCAAAGAAGAAAAGGAAGATTAGAGCGAAGTTTTACCAGAATCCAAAAGCTTCAACAGCATCTGAGAATTTCCAGAGCTGTAAACAAGCAGTGTTGAGGGTGGAAAACAGTGGGAACAAATAAGGCGAGGACCCGTTGAGTTACTTGGGCTTAGGAGCTGGCCTGGCCCTTTAGCCCCAAATTAGAGCCCAAGTATAATCTGGCCCAAACTAACGTGACTGTATATTAAGCTAGCCCAAGCCTGCTTTTTCCCCATTTTTCATGTGCATACAGTCGATCCTCTAATAATTAATAATTTTGAAAGATTAAAAGTTTATTACAAGCATTAATCGTTAAGTTTATGCGTATACTTTCACCTGGTCTGAATTTCTTCTTTCACGCGTGGATACTTCAATAAGAAGAAGACCCGATAGTCGCTATTCAACTAAGTCGGTCGCCCCTGCACAAAATTACGTGATAGTCTTTGTTGTAAAACATCTGATATTATGCTTAACTAGTGCTTCGAGCTTCTTGTGTTTACTCGCTTCTAACATTTTTTTCGTCGCGTTCTAAGGTGAACAAGCATATCATGATTTGTACGACCATCTTCCTTCAACGTAGAGAATATTATCACGTGCGAACAAATTTTATTTTCTCCATTTTCAGCGTCACGATTGCCTCCAGCCTCCTTACCTCCACCTTGGTCTTCAAGTGCAACCAATTCTTTAATTTACAATGTTTTAATGAACAATTTCTTGCCCCTCATAAAAGTATGCGATTATTATTCAAAAAAATGTAACTGCACCCCAAAAAGAAAAAAAATAATAATACTGAGTGATATAAGTTAAAGCAATATTGTAATCAGTATGCAATTAATTGACTTTAAGAGACCATAAAACAAGAAAGTCTCTAGATGTAAAAACAGGTACCAATG
>JAVXUO010001282.1:0-33575 GCA_033065855.1 Escallonia rubra | reverse complement strand
CCGGTGGTCACGCAACCCTCTTATCAAGTTGGTTTTACAAAGTTTTTCTTTTTCTCCAAATATTCTACTAAATACGATCAAGTTTCCTGAAGTGATTAATCATCTAATGAGAACGTCACATGCAAGATTGCGTTTTAGAGCCTTGGAATTTTATTTATTTACTTTTTTTGAAACAAATCGATTGCATCGCTTAACATGGTGGGTTCACATCTTTTAGGATGGACGACATAAAAATGTCGTGAGTCTTTGCCATTCATGACTCAAACTCGTTCAAAAATGCATGCGGATGAAATTTGAAAAGTAAAGAAGCCCAAAATCAACAAAACGCAGATGATTGAAGACCCAACAACCATGGGGAGAACAGAACCAACCACTCTAGAATTGGCTAAATGCAAACTACCCAGAAAACTCTTAAGGGAGACTTGGCAATTGAAGTCTTCGGTACTGGTGGAACAGTCAAGCAGAAGACAAAGCCTCATTGCGGGGCGAAAAAACTTGCAACTGAAAGAGACTTGTCTAGCCTACCCAAACTTTGGGAGTTTGCAACTGATTTGAACAATCTCAGTGTTATCATCAGCTTGCATGATAGATCCAGATGCAGACAGTAGACAATTCAGAACCATTCCAAAGATTGAAACTTCTTGGCCTGCATCTGCATGGATAGTGCCGGCCACTACAGAAAGCTCAGCTTGCCTTTTACTAATTGTTTCTTGCTCTTTCAACGTCAGCCAGGCAAAGTGCTCGAAACCAAAAAGTCCAAAATACCTTTTATCGCTTCAAAGACCATCTCAGCCACTTCATACACTAGTGGAGGGGCATACATCTCCAGGTCATTTCAGTGGGAAATGGAAATCACTGGACCATTCGGGCCTTCAGGGTCACGATACTCACACCTATATTTCTCAACAAAATCATCTTAGCTGCTGATTGGTGTAAGTTACGCAGAAATAAAACTTTGATGCTAGGAGAAACTTAAATGATAAGTCAACTGATAAGAAGTGTGTGTACCAAAATTGCGGTGCATATATCTGAAAGTAGCACAAGAAATACGATAGCAAGCATACAAGAAAGTTACTCTACTTTATTGACACCAGAAACAAGGTAGCATTGTGAACTATGAAAGAAAGGGTCAATAGAGAGTCCTGACCTGTTTACAGAATGCCCAATAGACAGTCTGTCAAAAATAGTTATTATTAAGACTTCCACAATTCTGCATCAAACATTCTCCACTGCGTGAAGCCAACAAGAAAAAAGATCAAGTAGACAAGAAGCTGTGCGTGACGAGATTGTGAAAGAAAAATGCAATCACCTTGCATTAGAGAAGCCTCAGAAGCCTGTTTTCATGGTTGCTGCCCAGATCTGCCTGAGCCCCATAATGCCACTCGGCCCACTCCCAAACCTATGAGCAGTGCAACTGCTTCAAGGTACGATTTCGTTACCGCTACGGCTTTGACTCTCCATCCAAACACTGAATTCACTGATCATGAGTCTCTCCCTTCGCTGGAGCAATCTTTCTCTGATTTGAACATAGCATACCCACAGTACTCAACTTCCAATCAAGCTGATCATATCCGGGCGCAAGAATACTATCATCTCTCCTCGTTGAACCATGTATGTCTTGATTACATCGGCAATGGTCTCTTCTCCTACTCCCAGCAACAAAATCATTGTTCCACAGCTCCTGTTGCCTCTTCATCCTCGGCCCCTCCTCCTCCAACACCGCATTCTGATGCTTCAAATGCACCTTTCTTTAATATCTTATACAAGTCTATAAGTTTGAGTTCCCACATACGGCATGGTGGCCAAGAATCAGAATTTGAATCCACAATCCGGAAAAGAATCATGAGGTTTATGAATATCTCCGAAGATGATTACTCCATGGTTTTCACTGCCAACCTATTATCTGCTTTTAGAACTCTTGCCGACTCTTATCCGTTCCGCTCTAACAGGAATCTTCTGAGTGTGTATGATTATGAGGATGAGGCAATGGAAGCAATGAAAGATAGCTCCAAGAAGAAAGATGCCCGAGTAATGTCAGCTGATTTCTCATGGCCTAACATGAGGATCCATTCCAGAAAACTCAGGAAGATGGTAGTTCAGAAGAAGAAGAAAAGAAAGAGGGGATTGTTTGTCTTCCCACTTCAGTCTAAGGTGACTGGATCCCGCTATTCTTATCTATGGATGAGCTTGGCACAGGAACATGGGTGGCATGTCTTGCTTGATGCATCAGCATTAGGTGCCAAGGACATGGATACCTTGGGCCTCTCTCTCTTTCGACCAGATTTTCTTATTTGCTCCTTTTTCAAGATTTTTGGGGCAAATCCATCTGGGTTTGGCTGCCTCTTTGTTAAAAAGTCAAGTGCTTCAGTGTTAAACAGCTCCAATACAAGGGCAGGAGTTGTTAGTCTTGTGCCAGCTAGGCCATACGAAGCTCTTGAACTATCCGGCGGTACTTATCTAGAGACTAAACAACTAACATTGTCATCTGCGCTCAAGAAAGATGATAAAATCGTGCCAAGCTCATCTTACAGCTCAACGAGTGCTCAGCAAAGGAACGAAGAACCTTTTGAAGTAGAAGAAATTCAAGTCAGAGGAAAACAGAAGGAACTATCGTCCTCCGAAATTGTTGAATTAGATAAGCCCCTGAAATTTACTCAGTACGCCAACATCGAACCCACTGGGGGGGCAACCTCAGAGATTGAACTTAGGGGCTTGGATCATGCAGATTCACTGGGTCTAATACTGATTAGTAGCAGAGTAAGGTACCTTGTCAATTGGCTGGTGAATGCATTAATGAGTCTTCAACATCCACATTCAGAAAATGGGTTCCCCTTGGTTAAAATATATGGACCAAAGATAAAGTTTGACAGGGGACCAGCTGTGGCATTCAATGTATTTGACTGGAAGGGGGAAAGGATTGATCCTACACTTGTACAGAAGCTAGCTGATCGAAACAACATTTCTCTTAGCTATGGTATTTTGCAGCATATCTGGTTCTCGGACATGCATTATAAAGGGAGGGAGAGGTTCTTGGAGATTAGAGCTACTGAACAGGGAGTACTGGTAAGCAAGACGAGAGAGAAATTTGATTCAGGTATATCTGTGATCACAGCTGCAGTGGGGTTTTTGACAAGCTTTGAAGACGTTTACAGGCTCTGGGCATTTGTTTCCAGGTTCCTGGATGCAGACTTTGTGGAGAAAGAGCGATGGAGATACATGGCTCTTAATCAAAGGACGGTTGAGGTGTAGACTATGCTTATTTTGTTCATTCTTTCACAGTATCAGGAGGTATATTTAGCTATGAACTTTCAGTGAATTGTGTAGTTATTAAAGGTATTAGATCTCACATTTGTACACAATATGTCAGGCAGGCAGTTGTCTCCATTCATACTTCATCAGCTGCATACATGGAATCGTGCATAATTAAAATTCAGATGAGTACATGGACTCATATGAAGCAAAACTAATTTCTGTTAATGGTAGAACGTCACATGCCATGGCCAATTTTGAAACAAACAGTTTAACCCATCAATTAGGCCACGTCCTCTTTAAAATGAAGGTCAGTAGTGGCACTAGACACAGACTGCAATGATTTTTTACGATAAAGTTGTAGCAGTAAAGCAAGAAAAAAATGAGAAAAATGAGAACTATGAGCAGCTAAGCTGACCACCTCTACTCCTCACATATTCCGCTTTTAATTTACTACCATAAACATTAGAATCTCAGGAGGAGTTAGACGATGTGTGACAGGCTTGGGGTGAATCAAGTACATAGTATTAGCTGCCAAGTCTCGTTTAGAGATGATGTATCTGACAAGTTTGATGCACAAAATGAAGCAACACTCAAATCTTGTACTAGTCTGTCACATATTAACCTCTTGGTACTGCGATTTTTAGGCCCTGACCAATGAAACCATCTAGAGAGGCAATGACAGAACCTTTAGCTTCTAAGGACAAATATCACTTGAACAGATCATACTATTAATGAAAGAACTAAATATAAGTTTGAATTACTCATGGCATCTATCACAGACATTTCATTATGCAGAATTCTTAAACAATGGACATCTTCTTGAAGAGACATTTAGCTTGTTTCAACTTTGCTAGAAGAACAAATATTCTCAAGAAACTGGATATCTAAATCAACTTCCAAATGAACAAGGCTAACTATCAGGAACCCTTTCCTTTGATTCTCCTCTTCGTAGGACGTTATGTAAATGCGTTCCTTGTGACCCGAACTGCAGTCCATTCCTGCACTTGCAGTTTGCGTCTAACCAAATGTCTGTCTCTCCTTACTTGTTCAACAAGTGATTCGCCGTGCACATGAACAATCCATCTCGGCAGCTAACTTTGTAGACCTCTCAATTTTTACTAATCCATGTAACTCAACTATTTGAATTAGTAATTTTGTGATTATCACCAAGATATGCCAAAGACCTTAGATAACAAGATTGAAACAACTACATAAAATTTGTTAGGTACCTTTTTTATAGTTAAGAACTCATGTCCATGCTAGACAAAGCAATATGCTAGGCAAATGATTCTGCCATTAATCTATTGATGGAAACAAGTCCTTTGTGAAACAAGCTATTCCTTTGCTTCAACTATTTCCTACCTATCTCCTTAAGCATATAGTTCTACTGGTCATTACTTAGGATGAGCAGGACAACAACGTAGACAGTAATGGTGAATCAATCTGCCCAATAATCATTGTTGGTACTTCTTTGATATCTATGGTTGCAGATTACCTAACAGATGGTTGCATCTGTCCCTCTGGTAGTGAGCCTAATGGCAGCCAAATAAATAAACCGATAAGCACAAAGGCCACTCGGTATCACCCTCACAAAGTACTTGGGCTTAGCTTTATGGTTTTATATGCATGCACAACTTAGTTATATATAGCATGGATCCTATCACAAGGGTACATTGCCAAGTTCACCAACATATGTCGTCTTATACGATAGGAGGAAAAGAAGAGAAGCACCTAGAGAATCGAGGTTGGTGTCCTTGGAGCCAGGCGTGTGCAACTAGTAGCTGGACCGGAGATGCTAGATAAAGGCTGTTTTAAGCATTATTAGAGTTATTGGCAAGAAACTCTTAACGAACAAGAAGTATGCAGGAGAATATTTCCCAGTATAAGCAATTTGCAATGGGCTGAGCTTCGTATACAATATATCTCTTATTAGCCATGAGAGCCATAAAGAAGAGTATGCAATTATAGAAGCCATTAAAGTTTCACGCATCGACACGACGACATCTATGATCTGTCCTCGAGGTCTAGTGTGAAAGTAATTTTTAAGTGAGTGATTTCGTACTTCTAGTGACTCCAAAATGATGAACTTATGTTTCTTGGATGCTATGCGATTTATTAGTACAAAACTAACTTCTTTGAGTCGCCATGCCTTCGCATACTTAGATCTCTCTATAAAATCTCATCATCCAGTAAAAACCAGAAGTTTCATATAGAACTTATAAGAAATCAAACCCCACTTAAAACGACTCGTCTCGATTAGGACAAGGACAACCACAATGCGATTCAGCAAGCCCCTTTTCTTCACCCATCTGATATGTAAAATGTATGACGAGTCAATAGTGAACTAAAGGTATTCTCACCAAAACTGTTGTGTGATCTTTAAATCCGATTGATTATCTGACAAAAGCATGCCCTTTCGTTCAAACAAGGTCAATGATTGCACCTATGATTTTGCACCTAGTTATTACTCTGTCAAATAAATTCCATAACATGGGCAAAGTGGGTTGATCATAGGAAAACAATGAACAATAATGTAGGGCAAACACACCCAGTTACCCCCAGAATCCTACACGTTCGCGTAGTGTCACACACATTCACATGGTGTCGCGCACACAACACCATTTGAAACTTGAAACATTTTGCTAACAGTTACACACGCATGCAGTACTGAAACTTGAAAGCCAAAGAAGAAAAGGAAGATTAGAGCGAAGTTTTACCAGAATCCAAAAGCTTCAACAGCATCTGAGAATTTCCAGAGCTGTAAACAAGCAGTGTTGAGGGTGGAAAACAGTGGGAACAAATAAGGCGAGGACCCGTTGAGTTACTTGGGCTTAGGAGCGGGCTTGGCCTTTTAGCCCCAAATTAGAGCCCAAGTATAATCTGGCCCAAACTAACGTGACTGTATATTAAGCTAGCCCAAGCCTGCTTTTTCCCCATTTTTCATGTGCATACAGTCGATCCTCTAATAATTAATAATTTTGAAAGATTAAAAGTTTATTACAAGCATTAATCGTTAAGTTTATGCGTATACTTTCACCTGGTCTGAATTTCTTCTTTCACGCGTGGATACTTCAATAAGAAGAAGACCCGATAGTCGCTATTCAACTAAGTCGGTCGCCCCTGCACAAAATTACGTGATAGTCTTTGTTGTAAAACATCTGATATTATGCTTAACTAGTGCTTCGAGCTTCTTGTGTTTACTCGCTTCTAACATTTTTTTCGTCGCGTTCTAAGGTGAACAAGCATATCATGATTTGTACGACCATCTTCCTTCAACGTAGAGAATATTATCACGTGCGAACAAATTTTATTTTCTCCATTTTCAGCGTCACGATTGCCTCCAGCCTCCTTACCTCCACCTTGGTCTTCAAGTGCAACCAATTCTTTAATTTACAATGTTTTAATGAACAATTTCTTGCCCCTCATAAAAGTATGCGATTATTATTCAAAAAAATGTAACTGCACCCCAAAAAGAAAAAAAATAATAATACTGAGTGATATAAGTTAAAGCAATATTGTAATCAGTATGCAATTAATTGACTTTAAGAGACCATAAAACAAGAAAGTCTCTAGATGTAAAAACAGGTACCAATGTTATTTCAAATGGGTGTTTACTGTTTACACACATGTACATTTTTTCCTCTAATAGATAATAATATTACGTGTTTTTTTAAACCGTTATTGGTTAGTAATTATTAGAGGATATGTATACACCATAGACGGAGTTGGTTTTTTTAAAAAAATAATTTATCACTAATAAAAAAATTATAAGAAGACGACTATACTTCAAAGCATTACACAAGAGCACATTTTATTGTTTTTCACAAACATGTCTTTAGAGCTAATTGTCCACAACCTTTTGTTTTCTGAAATTGAAGCTCTTTTATGCAGGCAAGTGTTACCCATAACTACTCTCACACCAGAACTTAAAAGGAGAGGCAAGTACTGTGAAGTCCAAGACTAAGTCACAAAATTGGTCTTGGACTTAACGCTGGTGGTGGGCAAGTACTGTGAAGTCCCACAAACGACCAAACCTTGTCGATGACTTCATTTGATTTGCTTATGTAATTGACAAAAGTAACGAAAACAAAAGCTTTGTTCTTCCTTTCACGCAAGTCGGATATACTGTATTATTCTTAAAGAT
This sequence comes from Escallonia rubra, assembly GCA_033065855.1. Taxonomy (NCBI): domain Eukaryota; kingdom Viridiplantae; phylum Streptophyta; class Magnoliopsida; order Escalloniales; family Escalloniaceae; genus Escallonia; species Escallonia rubra. The sequence goes on along the minus strand of JAVXUO010001282.1, from coordinate 26,179 downwards.
TGGATTCAAAGAATATTGGATCATGTGTGCCAAAAATATAATACTTTAAGGATCGGTGTACATCTCGCTTTACTCTTTCAATTTTGGCATAGTATTTTCTGATTTGTGGTTGATTCGCCAATTGAACAAGATCACATCTTGATCGCGTTCGAGGTCGAAGCAAAAAAAAAAACAAACTTTGAATATTTTTATATGATTAATTTAACTTATAAGACTTTCGAACAAATAGAAAATAACAAAAGCTTTGTTCTTTCCTTCACGCAAGTCGGGTATACTGTATTGTTCTTAAAGATTGGATTCAAAGAATATTGGATCATTTTGTGCCAAAAATATAATACTTTAAGGATTGGTGTACATCTCACTTTACTCTTTCAACTTTGACATAATATTTCTGATTTGTGCTCGATTCACCAATTGAACAAGATCGCATCTTGATCACGTTCGGGGTCGAAGCAAGAAAAACACTTCGAATATTTTTATATTTATTTTTATCTGATTAATTTAACTTATAAGACTTTCGAACAATTAGAAAATAACAAACATGAAAGTAAATGATAGATCCATCATACCAAAGCCATTGCCTACCCAATCACCTACCCACTATTGACGCCAAAACCAACTACCGTCACTCTTGTAAACTTCAGGAAGATCAGATAAATTGTTATTGGGTGAATCTCTGTGGCTTTTAGTAACTGAAGAACATGTACTCAGTTTAACAATTTCTTTACCACAATGGGCGGTGGAAGTGGCAAATGGTCTCGAGGAATGATCTCGAGATCCTGAGTTCGATTCTCCATACTGACGGATCATATTGAATTACGGTTCTAAACATTTCAAAAAAAAAAAAACAACTATCGTCGTCACCACCCAACACCAAACTACACCATCAAGGCCACCCAACACCAAACTCACAACCACTGGCATCGACATCAACATCATCACCACCATCATAAATGCCCCTTCTTAAAAAAACCCTAACCATCGAACCCACTTCCACCTATCCACCGCACCAACCTCCAAAGCCACCGATCCATAAGAAGAGATGCCCAAGGCTAGATAGCATAGCACTTTCTTAGCAAACTGCAGTGTGGAGTTGAATGGCAAGGTCTTCCGCGCAGGGGTGGAAGGGGGATTGGCTTCATTTGTAGTTGGTGAATGTGATGAATGATGATTGTGGTTGATGGCAAAGAGGCACGCGTCAATATGGATTCCAGTGCCATTGTAGGCGAGGGGCTGTAGTTAGTTTGAACTAGGGCGGTTGGATGTGATCAACAGTGGTGTATGATAGTAAAAAAAAAAAAAATATTGATGGCGGCCCTGGTCTTTGGCAGTGACGAGCTGCCGTAAGCATTATTGATGGCGGGCTTGGTGTTCAAGTACACATCTCATTGCTAGGCTTCATACGCTTACCATATTCGTTTTCTGTTTTTAACAATGATGATGAAAAAGATTATTTTTTTCGTACTTTTACCATTTTCTATTTTCGGGGCCTACACCTCCCAAATTTTACTAATCCACATAACTCAACTACTGAATTAGTAATTTTTCGATTGTCACCAAGACATGTCCAGATTGAAACAATATCAGATAAAATTTGTTGGTTACATTCTCTACACGTAAGAACTCGTGTTAACGCTAGACAAAGCAACATGCTAGCTAGGCAAGTCATTCTGCCTTTAGTGTGTCCATGGAAGCAAAAGTCCTTTGGTAAACAAGCTATTTCTTTTCTTCAACTACTTCCGACCCATCTGCTAACAGTTCTCCTGATCAATATCAGTACTTGGGATGAGCATGGCAACAAGGTAGGCTATTTATAGTGAATCAATCTGCCCATTATCATTTAATTTGTATTAGAAATTAGTACTTCTTTCAAATCTGCAGTTGCAGATTACCTTACAGATGGTTGCAATATTGCATCTGTCCCTGCCTCCACCTCGAGGAAAATCAAGAAAAGTCTGACAAGTAGCATCCAACTTAATTTTAGGGCTTTAAAAGCCAAATTTATGTAGGCAGCCATAGTTGGTGTCACATGCATGGAATGCCCCCAGGGTGTCATGCCCCACCTGCTACAGTAGTAGTATTTTTTTAACTATGTCGATAACATTGAGGTAGTCTCTTTCAACTTTACATCTTTTTAAAAATATATATATATAATACAGCTATAAACCCTCAAACTATCTTCGTATTTTCAAAAATTTTATTCTCGTTATTTCAGTTCTTAAACTATTTATCCTTGTTGTTTTCTTTCCTTCTTGACAATTTTTTACCTGAGTGTTGGAGGTAATTTTGTCAATAAAATTATAAATATCAGTCTTTCTCCCATTTTTTAATCAAATATGCTATTTTGGTTTCTCTGCCCAATTTCAGCACCACTGCTAACGATTATAGCATTCCCACTGGATCTCGTGCCGTCATTTCGTTGTCGCCACCGTACTTCAAACCCCCTCTTATCATCACCGTTACCATATTCACCAACACCCCAACCACCATCAAACAACCACAATTCCCCCATTACCCTGTAATCGCCCCATCCACTACCATTACCCGCAGCTGTCAGACCTGCAAGCCATTGCCATCACCATCTTACCCCATATTTGCCAAATCTGTTATACACTTATTCCTATGTAGCCACCGCCAGGGGCAGAACCAATTTTTTTTTTTTCAGGGAGTGCAAAAATTAAACTAAAATTTAAGAATTGGCAAGCAAATTAATCAAACTATTTTTAAATCTCTATGTAATCACTTAAATTAAATTAACCAAACATATATTCTAAATCTCTATATAATCATTGAAATTAAACTAAAATTAACATATATAATCACTGAAATTAAACAAAAATCAACATATTACATATTAACATATTAAACTATTACCTCACAGAGTCACAGTAGAAGTCGAAAAGCCTCGTCGCCAGAGCCTTCCTTCGTCTTTGTACCAAAGCTGTTATTTCGATAAGGAGAAAGAGCCATATTAAAGTCAGTCGCGGCCGGCGTCAGTTTGGTAGTTTCAGATCTGGTCGGAGTTCCAACTGTCGAAATGAGTCACGGTCGTCGCCTCATTGCGGAGTTCCAGATCTGGTCGGCGTCACGGTGTCGTGGTGAGTCGGTGGCCGGTGCTCACTGCTCGATGAGGTTGACATGTCGTCTTTGCCACTCGACGTGTCGTCGTGGTGAGTCAGTGGTCGTTGTCAAGCCGTCAACGATCACGTCTGTGCTCAGTCCTCATCGGAGGTCACGGTCCTCACGGTCATGGGGGGAGAGAGAGGTGACTGCCGAAACTGGTGTGGGGTCTCGGGGAATGCGGTCACGGGAACGGGGTCTAGGTGTAATTCTCGAAAGAATTTCTCTCTCTCTCTTCAAGTGACAGAGGAAGACGCTAGTAGTTCGATATATAAAAAAATTTAATTAAATGGATGAATATCAATCAAACGTTGAAAAATGGAGTTTATGCTGAAGATTTATAGACCACAACATACAGCTTTATATCGAAATCAAGGGGTTTGTCTAGCTGTTTATTTAGTTCTTGATAATTGGTTGTACAATATGCCACTTAAATGGCATTGAATATGGGGCTTTTACTTCATGATTGTCCCGCGTCACTTTTTTTTTTCAAAAGTTCAGGGGGGGCTTGAGCCCCTCTTAGTCACCACGTGGGTCTGCCCATGGCCACCGCCATCACAACCTCACCTTACAATTGCCAAATCTACAACCCCTATCACTACACCACCACAACTACCTCTGTGCCTCCGCCGATAATCAGACCTCATACCAATTCCAACAACTTCCTCTTTGGCAGACGAGTAACCACCGACGTTGCTCTGCCTTGATAAACAACTTCTAACATATCTTATCCACTTTTGTTCGCTTAACCACCGCCATGTCTAACCACCTCGCGTTTGTATTACTCATGTTTTATGCAAAACAAAAGAGAAGCACTAGCAATAAGAGCAAAATCAGTACACATCCAATCACCATGTATGTGCTACGTCCAGATTCAAGCATTTTGTGATGAGATCTACGGTGATAGTGGGAGAACGGACAGAGAAGTGGTGTGAACAAAAAGGAGAAAGAAATGGAACATTTTCAATAGCAGAACGACTCACATGATCTGAACAAAAAGACTAACATATAGACTTATTTAGAGACGGAGCAAAATACATGGACTATTTTGACAAAAATAGGTGTTCAGCGACTATTTTAAAAACACGAGATAGATCAGGAAACTTAAGTGACATTACTTTTTGAGGCCAAAGAAGTGGGTTCGCAGTCGATGTGGAGGTGCCATAAGAAGTGCAGTTTGAATCAGATGTCAAGTATGCTGATGCGGGACACAACAAGGTTGGAGCAAGGGTAGAGACCAAGGGCTTCCCAGATAGAGCCTAAGGATACGATGGCGTTGCTGCGAGGGTGATGGCACATGGTGAATACACGACGACAGTCACAGTCCGATATTTAGGTCCAGAGTCAAGGTCTTGTATATTTCTCTCTTTAGAATTCTAGAGTGAGAAAGTAAATGAGACAATGAGTTTTGTTCTTTTGAAGTCCGCCTAAATGAATTCTCAATTCCCCTGTTTATAGAGGTTAAGATGATAATGCCATCAACCGACACGTGGTATTCCCCTGGAATGACACATCACCGAGGGTCCCAGTGCTCTACGGCATGTCTGATCGCATATTCACCCAGCCTGCCTCATGCAGTGTCACTCTGTTTGCTTGAAAAAGACTGGCTTACGCAGCGCTGGTGGCGCTAGAGAGCCCCCTTGACCTAGCCATCAGTCCAAAGCCCTTTTAGAGTCCCACAGAGCGTTGAGAGAGGCCGAGGACCTAGCAGCGATAAGGAAGACCCGATGCTCAACTACTAAGCGGACTAAGCGGATGCCCTCCGAAGACCTGTGCTGGAGCACGCAGGCTAGTCATGCAAACACCTTGACGAAGATAGTGTCTTGAAGGAGTCGAATATCCAGCGGGTGAGTCCTCGTGCTGAAGCACTCGGAGCACGCCAAAATAGTGTCGCGGAAGAGTAGCCTACCTGACAGGCCTAGGTAGTGTCCGAAAAGAGTCATCTGCCCGACACACCGAAGTAGTGCCTGGGAAAATCCGCCTACCCGACAGGCCGAAAAAGCGTCCCGAAGGAGTCGCCTACCTGGCGGAAGGGGAGTTGGAGCTCCCTGGCGAAGACAGTGTCCTGGAGGAGTTGTTTATCCCTACGGGGTGAGTCCTTGTGCCGAAGCACTCAGAGTGAGCTAAGATAATGTCCTGGAAGATTTGCCTACCTATGGGCCGAGATAGCATCCCAGATGAGTCATCTACATGGCAAAAGGTGAGTTGGAGCTCCCTGGCTGAGATCCAGTTCTGGAGGAGTCGTCTATCTTTATGGGTGAGTCCTTGTGCCAAAGCACTCGAAGCGAGCCAAGGTAGTGTCCTGGAAGAGTTGCTTACCCGACGGGCCGAGGTAGTATCCAAGAAGAGCCGCCTACCTGGCAAAATGTGAGTTTTCGTGCCGAAGCACTTGTAGCTCCCCAATGGAGATAGTGTTCCGGAGGAGTTGCTTATCCCCGTAGAATGAGTCTATGTGCCTGAGCACTCGGAGCGCGTCAAGATAGTGTTTCAGAGCAGTCGCCTACCCGATGGGTAGAGATAACATCTCGGAGGAGCCATCTACCTGGTGAAATGGGAGTCTTCATACCCGAGCCTTTAGAGCTCCCTGGTGGAAATAATGTTGCAGAAGAGTCGCCTACCCGATGGGCTGACGTAGCATCTTGGAGTAGCCGTCTATTTGGTGGAAGGGGAGTTTTCATGCCGAAATATTTGAAGCTCCTGTCTGAGATAGTGTCCCGGAGGAGTCGCATATTCATGCAGGATGCTGTACACTCCGGGGAGTGGGCCAAAGCATATGTTCCACAATCTAGGCAATTTTGCATGGTGCGGTGAAAGGATGGACCAACGTGGGGGCGTGGCAATATGACAGAAAGCCAGGGGCGCGAGTATTTAAGCAGCATGAGCGCGGCGGTGTATGCGGTGCTGGCGGCACATAATATAGAAATGGCGCACCGGGGGGGGGGGGGTGACAAGTGTCGCGATGTATGGCGTTGTGCCAGGGGCACGTGAGGCAGGGACGAGGCACGGGAGCGCCAACGGGTATTGTGGAGTCGGGCGTCGTACCGGGGGCAAGTGACACAGAGACGACACTTGGGCACGACGACAGGCGTTGCAGAGACGATGTCGTGTGAGCAACGGGCTTCGCAGAGTCGACATGCGGACGCGACAATCCAAATGTGCTCAACCGATTGAGTCAAGCCGGCTGACCGGGACCGACCGGCCGGGAAAGGTCGGTGCAATTGGCTAACTGGTCAGTGCAGCCGATCGATGCAATCAACCGGCCGATCACGACAGGCCGTGCCGAGACATTTAGCCAAGGTAGGCAGACGTGATAGTAGAGGTCCAAGTGTACAGAGCCAGGATGGGATATCAACACTCTTTTTTTCTAATTAGAACGACATGCTTTTAGAAGTTTATAACTATACATTATTTTATATTAGTGTATTCTACTTTCCGTCATCATCCTTTTACTTTGCAAGTGCATGGTTTATATCTTCCCTCCCTTAAGTCTCAGTATAGTGTTCGCAGTAACACAAAAAAGATGAAGGCATTTTATCATGTTTAGGGAAGAAACTATGTGAAAGCAAAAGTACAATATATCATAAATTTATCATTTTAACATATACTGAGATGTTAACATATCATTTTCATAAATTTTCCAGAAGACCTTACTGCATTCTAATGAATTGTTAAACTGACTAGTTTAGTATTTTTGGTCCACTTGTGGCAGGCTTGTGACTGGCATGGCCAAATAACTTTTGACTTGTTTAATTAAACTTGAAAGGCATGCTTGATTGACCCTTGGTTAAACAAATAATTGGCATCATCGTCATACCTTGAGCTGCGAATGGTAGGTGAAATTGAACAGATGATACAGAATTCATTATCGCTAGTAGGACGAATTGAATTGATGACTTTGTTATTGGGAGGGTGAGAAGACATTGTTAAAGTATGCTCAGGTATGTGTAGCTTTACCACATGGCCACATTACTTGTAGCTTAGAAAATGCCAATTTTCTTACGCTCGATCAGGTCTAGCTTGTCTCTTGTTTAGCTACTTGGTCTTGTACTTAGTTTAGCAAGAAAATATGTCACTAAAATGTTTGATTCCAGCTCTTGCTATTAAAAACACGCAACATCCTGCAGGTTCGCGTGGTAAGCTATATTCCAAATGATTTGGTGACGGTAAATAGGGAAGATCGCATAGATGCCATTTGCAATTTGGTTCGGTAGCAAAAATAAACTTCTCATTTTAGTTGCGGTGGCCTGTTGGTTTTGATTTTGTTACAATTGTTAGAATATCTACGAAAATTTCTTGAAGGACTAGAATACCCTAATTTTCTTAGACCACCCTCTAGCACTGCCTAGCCGTCACATGCCCACAACAAAAATCACTGTGGGTTAGTGTACCACGGTGGTCCTGGTGGTTGGCGTGTGGAAGATCATTGTTGTGGCGCAGCGGACTGAATCTACAACGGATTAGAGATGACAATTGGCGGTTGTTGTCTCAAGCCGGAGACAATGGAAGGTGATCGATGCAATTAAGTTTTTTTTTTGTTTTGGTGGGTGTGTGGGGGGGGGGGGGGGTGGTGAGCAAGGAGCTAGCTTGGCAGCGACTAGGGCTTGGTTTGGGTGAGCCTTAGGTGGTTGAGATGCAAAGAGCTTGGCGTGGCTAGGTTTGCGTTGAGCTTGGGTGGTTGAGATGTAGGGAGCTTGGCAGTTGCTTGGTTTAGGGAGCTTGGAGGCAACTATGACGACTAATAGCCGATTTGGATGGGCTCTGGAACAAGCTAAGAAGAAGGATAAAGATGGTAAAATAGGGTTCAGGAAAAATTCACTTGTTTTCCCTGTTACTCGACATAATGGCAAAGTAAACAGTTTTTTCTGACCATTGCAACAAAATCAACACCTTAGGGGACTGGCGTTTCCCAAAAAGTATAACCTTCAAGTTTGTTTTTACAACTGAAGCAAACCACAAAGGGCATCTATGCAAGTTTTCCCTAATAAGTATCCTACATTATAACCTTCTTTGTCACTTCAATTTACACTTGGTTGAACCCAAAGCTTGCAAATATTGCCTTGACTTAAAATTCAAACCGCGTTCAACATTGACATCTATTTGTCTTCCTTAGAATCATAAATTCACATTGTATCCGAAGCCAAGTCACTCATAACCACAGCAAACTTCATTTCACATCTCACATCCTAAATTATAAATATAGACTTTCGCAATTTTGGGTTTTATATTAGCGATAAGATCTTTGGCGACAGTAATTTTAAAGAATTTTCAGTTGGAGCAGAAATTTGTTCGTTTATTCAAGAAGTTACATATGAGAGTCGATAATTGCTTTAAATTTTTCAACACTTACACTCGATTCTTGTCACTTAAGTCCATAAATTGTCACCAAGAAGCGTTCAGAGTGTCACTCTTCTAAGAATTCCAAAGAGTGCCACTCGAAATTCTTTTATAGAAACTTGCGCGCAAGTGCAAAAATATAAAAGTGCGATTATTCGTTACTGTTGCTTTTATGAACAGCTGACTTCCAATATCATAAAGAGTCTTGCAAGATGTGCTAATCAATTGAAAGCAAACCACCAAACAAAGAAAGAAAAATAGGAAATCAAAGGCGTCATACCCCATTATCACCCAAAAGTTCAACGGAAGAACCAAAAGAGTAGATTCAAGAAAGATGTGATGCAACTCCCAATTTCTGTAGAGGGTTGTTTCCAAGAGAAAGTCAGCCCGCCTTGGTTTACCTTAAAGTCATGGCCTGTTACATGTTTACTTGTTGAAGTGGCTTAAAAATGGCTAGATGTTCACATGCTCTTGTTATTCTCTCAATCAATTCATCAACCACTCCGTTCAAAACAATCTTTTGTCCCAGGTGGAAGTCAGCTTCTTTCAATCAACTATGGCTTGCTTCCCTCCCTGTCTCTAACCGTTGTATTTGAAATTTGAGGTTTTGATGGCTCAATCATGGTTGGAAAAAGGCATCAAATACCAAGGACAATGACACTACTCGATTATCTTCTTAGTTTTCTACTGCCTTGTAAACGAAAAACAACCTTACGGTTTCGATGTAACTAAGGCGTGCTTTTATCGTCGAGTAGAAAGTAACACGTGTTAGGGACGAAGAAAATTAATGATTATTGTTGCAACATGTTCGACTAAACTTTACATCTTCGTCTCCCTCAAAATAAGTTATCCCCGTATATTGTTAGTTGCATCTTCACAGTTACATGTCTTTGTTCTTACGTATTAATCGAATTAAGTCTTTCTCCTGAGCGATCTTAAGGGAGGAAACCCTCTGCATCGACATGATGCAATTAGGAACATATCATTTCTCCAGGTCTTGGCTTATAATTATATATTTGAGCCCCAAAAGTCAAAGATTAATGAAGCAAACTTCATTGACCACTAGACAAATCCCCTGTGGTTCTTATTACATTCGTTGACATATCTTAGCAAGACTTCTTTGCGTTGTTGTAACGCCCCGGATTTTATTAACGGAGCGTTAATGCCAAATATACAGAGATCAGACAAAATTTCATAATTATCAGAAGACTTCAAATTGGTAAATCAGAGCATACACTAAAATTCCAAACGAGACAATATCGAAAGTCTCCCAAACGAAATCAGAAAACCTTAAAATATCATAACAACGGAGTCAGAAAGATCTTTACTCTTTATCATAAATCTCCCAAACGGTCAATCAAATCATATACTAATAATTCCCAAGAAACATCAATATCCGACATAGGGGCCCAAAGCCTTTATACAATCCAAAAATTTTCTCCAACACGGAGTTCAAAACGAAACCTAAATAATACCAACTTGTCTTAATTAAATACACTTAATGTCAATACTAACTCTGAAATAAGGCAGCTAACTTTGGTCACACAGCTAGCCCTTCAAATCTGAAATCCCACCTACTAACCACCTGAAAGGAAAAATAATAAGGGGATGAGCCAAATGCCCAGTAAGGTCGCTCAAAGGACCAATCAGTCGAAAACCAAAAATATCTGAGAAACAAAATTTCGGAAGTACCAAATTTGTTTCAACGGAACAGATAATCAAACCAGATTTCAAATGTCAAAACATTTCTGAATACAAAGACAGACACAAAGGTTCCAACAGAATGAACATCAAACACAAATTCAAATGTCAAATTATATCTGAGTTCGGAAACAGATACTATCGGACCATATATCAAATGTCAGAATATATCGGAATACGGAAACAGACATTATAAACCAAATATCATATGTCAAAATATATCTGAGTTCGGAATTAGACACTAGAGATGTCAGATCGAATATCATATGCCAAAATATATCAGAGTTCGGAAACAGATACTATCGAAACAGACACTAGAGATGTCAGACTGAATATCATATGCCAAAATATATCAGAGTTCGGAGACAGACACTGTCGGACCAAATATCAACTATCAAAATACATCTGAGTTCGGAAACAGATAGTATCGAAACAGACACTAGAGAGCCATTCAGAAAGTGGTCACATACGTCACTCCTGACATATGAGGCCGGTTCGGAAAGTAAGATCGCGATCTCTAGCTCAACTCCCCTGAGCTAGCCCACGTTTCAATCCACGTGGGTAAGTCGGAAATAAGTCACATACACTGTGACATGGCTCATAAAGTCACCAAAACAAAATCTTAAAATAACCGTTATCAAATATCGGACAAATCAAACCATATTCAGAAGTTTCAAAATCACATTATCAAACAACGAACTCGTCAAACAATAAGTGGAGTTCACGAAAATAATAACGATCATAAATCACTGAAACGACGATATCAATACGTCAATATTCTGAGGTCAAACAAATCGGACAGAATTTGATTTTTCATAAATCATAGAATTGACAACAAGTCATTCTTAACAAAGTTCAAAACAAAAACGAGATGAAGAATCATTTATCCCCATATGAAGGGACTCGGATTTCAAAAGAATCTAAAGACGTACATGAGCGATTGGTCCATCGCTGATTCGAATTTCAAAAGTAAACCCTTACCTTAATCAAGCCTCTTGAGAGTCACAAATCCTTAAGCAAATCCTTAAGCTCCTCCTTAGAGCTTCCAAATTTTTCAAGCCATCTTCTCCAATCTCTTTCTTTCTCTTCCTCTTCCTCTCTCTCTCTCTCTCTCTCTCTCGTACAAAGGAGAAGAAAAGAAACAGAGAACCCCTCCGAAAAAGGCTAGAAATGAAAAATAGAACACTATTTATATAGAGGGACAAAAATTTAAGTTTGCATTCGAATGAACCACTTTGAGTCGACTGAAACACAAACTTTGAGTCGAATGAAAATATTTTTTTTTTTCTTTCAGTCGACTAAAACACCACTTTTAGTCGAATCAAACACTTTAAGTCGACTAAAAGTCACTTTTAGTCGAATCAAACACTTTAAGTCGACTAAACCTCACTTTTAGTCGAAGCTTTCCAAAAACACTGTTCACAAAACACTGTTCAAAATCACTGTTCATGGGTACTGTTCAAAATCACTGTTCATATTTACTGTTCAAAAATCACTGTTCATCGACCAAACTTTTAGTCGACTGAAATCACACTTTTAGTCGACTAAAACATTTAAATTCGACTGAAACCCTTAAATTCGACTAAAAGTCCAGAAAACCATTTTTACACAATTGAAACACTTTTTAGTCGACCGAAACACTCTTTTAGTCGACTAAAACCTTTTAAATTCGACTAAAACTTCAGAAAATCATTTTTATTCGAAGCCGAAATATTTTCCTTCGACCGAATATTTCAGAACTCAAAAACTTTATAATCAATAAGTTTTGATTCGAATGAAACCACTTTCATTCAACCGAAAATTTCAGAAACAGTCACAATTCATTTTCTTAATGTGAACAAAAGACCACAAACTTAATTAATCAAAAATATTAAATTCGCATAAGGAAAAGAAAATTTCGGGGTATTACAATTGTGATGTTCTGTTATACAACACATCTGTTGAGACTGAAAATGTCGCTAAATGTACTTTAGCAGCAAAAAATTGTCACTATAAAGCTTAGCAACAATGTCGAAACACTTTTAGTAACAATCTTTTGTCACTAAAACTGTTACAGCAGATTATCCTTCTTTCAGTTTTTAAGTATCGCATTCTATATAAAGTTAACCTCAATCAACGATAATAACTTATCACTAAGGCCTTGTTTGTTTCACGAAAAATGCTTCATGGAAAACGCTTTCCAGAATATGCTTTCCGGAAAATAGCATTTCCTGAAAATATTTTCATGAATTTCATTTTTTGCTGTTTGGGTGTCGTGCAATGGTACAAATATTTATGCCAAAAAAAGATTTTTTTTTTACTGTTTGGACATTGTTGTGTGTGTGTGTGTGTGAGTGGGAGGGGGTGTATGAAAGATTGCAGCCTTTACCTATAGGAAGACTTGGAGCACAACCCTTTTACTCAAAGAACACCCAAGAAGTGAAACAATTGAGTAAAGCTGCAACAAGCAAAAGCATTTGTAACTTGTAAGTCACAAAGCCATAGTAAATATTGGATTCGAATCCACATCATCTAACGGAGTAAAGACAAGATGGCATCACATATATAAACGATTAATAACTAATAACAATATGTGTAAAAAGGAGTGGTAAATCATACATAAACGTTAAAATAACATTTGTTTTGAGAGAAATGATGACTTTAATTAGCCTTTTACCACATATAGTACGTGATTGGCACTAAAAATATTTAATGAAGTATTTTAGTGACAATTATGTTATCGTTGTCCGTGATTGAAGTGAAGTTTAACCGGTGAAAAATGAAGTGTCAATGCTAAACATGTTAAACTCCCAAAACTAGTATCAGTTTAATTAATTAATAAATCTAGTTTCTCAAAGTCATGTTATCAGCGCTAATTTGTTGTCAGGGAAACATGTTGTCATTTGGAAATTATAACAGAATCCTACGGAGACAATCACCACTTATCATGTCACAATATCAAAACCACAAAAGTGTATTAAGAATTTTGGCTACAATTTAGATAATCTTTGCCAATTCAAACAATGATCTCCCTACCTCCTGCCAGAGGAAGAGAGGAGGCAAAAAATTACAAATCCAACATCGTCAGCTCGATCTTTCATTAACAAATATATCTTCTCGGCAGTCGAAACAGATAGCAAGAACCGAAAGCACTTGCAAAAATTAAAAACCTCCAATCATGAGCGATAACTCATTTAATTGTCGAACAACGATGATCAAAGAATAAATAAGCTATTGGGATTGAAGGGTGGTGAAAGCATGATGTTTAATATATTTTAAAGCAGTGAAAAGGTAAAAAAAAAAAGTGGTCGACCCAAAGACTTTTAGTAACTTTTTCTAGTTAAGATTTCATATAACTCTGAATAAATAGGTTTATCGAGTGTGATTTGAATAGATTAACAGAGCTTGGACTGCTAAAGGAGGCAATCACAAATGCACTTCAAGAATGCATAAAGAATCCCTTTTTGAGGCGGTGCGGAGTGACAGATCACTAGAATAATTTCCCAATGATTTAATGTGGTAGTTGATCAATGGCCTATCGTGGGTTCTGAATCATATGCAAGTACATAAAGTTCGATTAGACATATGTTAACACTACACATCACCTTGCTTTAAAACCTTCTTGCATCCATTGCTTTTATATATATATATTAGTTCCTCCGTCCCTAAATAATTTATCATGTTTAACTTGTGTTGTTATCTCATATTGACTATGCATATTTGGACCTCTGCTATTCCAATCCGACAATGTGCACATTTGGACCCTGGCTATGCGCATATAGATCCCGACTAGCCCAATTTGGCTGCCTCAATGTTTGGACCCCCTCGACTATCCCAATCTGGCTGCGCACATTTGGACCCCTGCTATCTCAAACCGTCGCGCCCGAGCACTGTCACCGCATCACGTGCCGCCGGCATGATGCCCATCTCCACGATACCAATCACTGTGCCTAAGCGCCGTCACCGCATCACGTGCCTCCGGCTTGACGCCCTTTTTCGCTACACCAGTCACCGCGTCCAAGCGTCGTCTCCGCACCACGTGTCTTCGACACGGCACCAGTTTCGGCTACACCAGTCACCGCACTCAGGCGACGTCTTCAGGTCACGTGCCCTCGACATGACTCCCTACTCCTCAACACCCGTCGCCTTGCCCAAGCACCGTCTCCGCTCACGTGCCCTAGTATGACACCCCGTCTTTGCGACACTAGTCACTGCTCCCGAGAGCTGTCTCTGCTTTACGTGCCCTCGGCACGATGCCCCACTTCGCAACACCAGTCGCCGCGCCCGTGCACCATTTTCATGTCACGTGGTCTTAGCACCACACATATTCGCGACGGCCATGCACCGTGCTACTTATACAGTTGCGCCTTCTAGCATTCTGTCACACAATTGTGCCCCCGCATTGGTCAATCCTTTCACCACACCATGCACACTTTGCCTTGGTAGTGAAACATTCTTTGACCCACTCCCCAGGGTGTGCAGCATCCTACGAGGATAAGCGACTCCTCCGGCAGGGTGATCCAAGTGCTCCGGCATGAGGTCTCATTTTTTGTTAGGTAATTGACTCCTTCGGGACACTACCTCGACCCGTCAAATAGACGACTACTCCAGGACACAACCTTGGCGCACATCGAATGCTTTGATACAAGCACTCACTTGCGGGATAGGCTCGCTCTCTAAGACACTATTTCTACCAGGGTGTTTGCATGACTAGTCTACATGCCTTGGCACTGGGTTTTTCATCGACACCCTTAGAGACTATGACCCCTGGGTCACTCCAAGATGAGAGCAGGTCTATGGAGGGCATTGCGCCTAGTTCGTCTGGCAATTGGGCATGGAGCCTTCCTCACTGCTACTAGGTCCTTGACGTATTTCGACGGCATGTGGGATTCTTCTAGGGCTTTGGACTGGTGGCTAGATCAAGGGGCTCTTTGGCCACACCGGTGCTGTGTGGGCTAGTCTTTCTAGACAGACATATCAACGATGTGAGGAGCAGGCTGAGTGAATATGTAATCCAACAAGCACCGGTATCTGTGTCACTCTCAGGGAGCGCCACTTGTTGGTTGATGACATTATCATCTCAAACCCTATAAATATGGGCATTAAGAATTAATTTTGAGGACAAAAGAATAAAAGAACAGAACTCATTCTCACATTCACTTTCTCACTCTAGACTTTTAGAGAGAGAAACATACAAGATCTTAATCCTAGACCTAAGCATCGAACTGTGACTGTCATCGTGTATTCACCCTCACGCCATCGCCCTCGTAGCACTGCAACTCCTCAGGCTCTGCCTGAGAGCCCTTAATCTTTACCCTTACTCCATCCTTGCTATGTCCCACATCAGTAACTTGGCATCTGACTCATACTGCATTTTTTGTTGCACCTCCATGTAAGCTGCGAACCCACTTCCTTGACATCAACTTGCACGCTTATTTAGGATATGAGTTATATTTTATGAGTTTTTCATTCTATCCCAAGGGAGAGGGAAAGAGTGAAGGAGCGAAGAAAGAGGGCCAAGAAAGAAGGGTAAATATAAAAAAATACCTATAAAATATTTCTTATTTTGAAAAGTGATTAATTTTTTCGAGACAGCCTAAAAAAGAAATATGATCAATTCTTTAGAGACGTAGGGAGTAAAATTATTATCTGTCTTTCTCACCTCTTTCTTCTATCACATCATTTTCTCTTTATCTGATGATCCTAAATAACCAACACCATATATTTACACGAGAAAGAGAGAGAGGCGATAAAAGAGACCGATAAGAAAATTGTATTTTGAGTATTGTAAATAGATTAACAAAACGTGACTAAGTCAAATTTGGAAAGTAGGAGTAGTATTTTGCAACAGGTCAAACATGACGGGAAATAGAATTACAAGTCTGCAAATGATTGCGGCTATCGTGGTGTGCGCCTTTTTAATACTAATTATATGATGATACCCTGTATTAAAAAACCAAGAACAAAACAATTTATTAATACGATAATATCATTGAAAAAATTTAGAAATTTCAAAATATATTCCTATACATAAACATAAAAAAAGATATTCATTGTGCGACATGTTGAATATGTTTCTCAATGCTTCACCAAGAATAGTTTATTTCTTCCATGCTACTTAATTTCTTTTTTTTTGTTTAGTTATAAAGTAGAATGTCATATTATATGAAAAGAGTTTAGCACCTCATGGTGATTAAAGACAAGGAAAACATAGAGCTACACTTCCTGATCAAAGTTAAAAGGGTTTGCAAACAGAGCTAGGATTAATATAAAGCAAAAGACAATACAAAATGGAAAATAGAGATCTCGTTACGGCAAAAAGTCATGCACCAAGTCTTGGAAGACGGTAACACGTGCATGGCAGGCAAAAGCAGCTAAAGATCTGAATTCCTTAATATGAGACGGCGTGGCTCTGTCAAAGCTGATCTGATGGAAGTCTGATAGCATATAGCAAAAGTCATACATAATAGGAGCGGTGGTATCAGGGATCTCCACCATATCCGAGAGCTGGTGATATAGTGGCAGTGCAAAAACCATCGTACTTAATTTCTTTTAAATATACAAAGTGATATGAAATTATGTAACAGAGCTAAAAGAAAAAAAAAAAAAGGAAAAAGGTAAACCAAATGCCATAACAAGTAGGTAAAGTCTCCTTCGATCTGCTGCGCTAGAGGGACCGCAACCTATTCTATTAGAACTTAATTTCTCACTGAAAATGAAGGTTTGGTATATCAAGTAAAATGTCAAAAATTACGGTCCAATTTTTTGTTTTTGTTTTTATATAGAGAATTGCAAATGCATAATGAAAATATATTTAACTTTAATTGCAGAGTACTTTTGGGTAAGAATATTGAAAGTTTTTTTATTCATTTACATTTATTATAGAAATACATACCATCATCCAAATCCAAAACACGAGCATCATCGGTCCATACTACTAATACAAAAACAAGAACTTATTACAACTAAAATACAATCTGTAGAATCAGATTGAACTCAATAGACGAGGCAACAGAAATGAGACATTTGCCCGTACAATATCAAGCCACTCTTAATGCATCAATTGACTAGCACGAAAATGTCAATTGTAGAGCTGGAATTAGAATCCGTTCTTTTCTGCGGACAATATATACATAATAAGTCGTGAGACAGTTATGAATCAGATCGAGCAACGGCGAAATAAATGAAAAGATAACACGTATGTGTACACGCACACATGCAACTACCCAGGCGATGCCCTGCAACACATTGCAACAGTTCTAAACTCAACTGAAGGCGCACCTTTTGACTGGGTAGAGCCGCCAGAGTAGACACTTTGGAATGGGTTTATTTTTTTAGGTATACGCATTTAAAACATTTACTTGTTTTCTCCGGCAAATCAATTCTTAAACCGTGCAAGAAATTAAATGGCCACAAGTCAAACTTTATGTACACCTTTTGTCCAGGTGTTGGGAGCACTTCTGCACACTCACTAGGGTCACCCAACAACTGCTGAAGATTCAAGTGCCGAAATGTTCATTAATTAAAACTTGAACGTTGCCAAAAAGCAAAAAGAAGACAAGGGTAGAGGTTTAATTAAAAACAATCCTATTTTATGTCAAGAAAATATATGTTACAATTTTTCATAGCTTTATTAGTCGCTAAAGATTTTTTTTTTTTACATTTTTAGCGACAAAAGTAATGCTTCCGCTTAAAAGTATTTGTGATCCAAAGTGTGTGTGGTCATCTTGTAAAACTCTTCTTGTGTAATAAAATCCTCTTTAGACCAACCGTGCTTATTGTGCACGTGTGAGTGTTAGTCGTGGAGAGTAAGGGAGCTCCACACCAAGAGGAGAGGCAACGAGTGTTGGTGAGGTGCTTGCCAACAAAACCGAAAGTTTTGGGGTAAAAGGTTGACTTAGGCGACGATCAAGTTGGCTTGTCTAAGTTCTGCACGGGTTGAGTGCGAATTCTATGCCCACGATTCTCTCGGTCCATGACAAGTGCTCTTAACTTTCTGCTCTACATGAATAGTACCAATTTATGGTAGATTAGTTCATTGTTAAAGCAGTATAGTCATTCCCCGACTTGAAATAAGTTTATGAAAAACTAATACGGAGTATTATTTAACAATAAAAATGCTACTGAAATCACAGGACCAAGGAATCAAAGAGGGAAGTTGTTGTAGTCTCCCGTTGACTAACTGGTACGTTACTTGCACAGTCAACTTTGGTTGTCTAAGGGAAATACAGGAGTTAATTCCAGCACCCTTGGATTCATGACGGACGACAAGATCGATGGATGACAGTTAATTAATTGCACATGGTGCTTAACAACTGAAGTGTGCTAGATTGGACCCGGTTCTGGCTCTAGCATTATTATTGGGACTTGGGGGAGATACAGTCATACAGAGGGGAGTATTTAAAATTTCTTGATCAGGTCACACTCACCAGATCACATGCACCCACAAGTTGGTTGGTGAAGCCTCGCAGTTGATAGATTCACCGTTCACATTTCATTTTATTGATCCGAGCACTTTCTTTCGGTGAAAGATGATCGTTTTCGTAACATAATTACAGTTCAAACGGCTAAAAATTAAATAACAGCATTCAAAATTGAGGGCGAGTTAATTGAAAATGAAAGACCTTATATAATCTTCCAACCGGTGGTTGTTAATAAACTTTAATACAAATATGATAATATTACAAATAGCCCAACACGACTTTATCAATTGATCATGTTCCTCTCTTTGTTAGTGTAGATGTACAACTTATTTGTACCACCATCGTGTAGTAATAGGGGTTCGAATCCCGACTTGTCCCATGCAACTTGTTTCTAAATAACACCACAGAAGATGCAATTATCATTCTCTTACATCTTATATACTTCAATTTCCTATTTGTTGCTAAAAAATAGACAATATATTACTAAAATATAGTTCTACGACCAAAAATGGAGTGAGAAATTGTATGAAAGGGCGGAAATAACATTTTTCTAGCAAAAGTAAGAAATAAAAATAATGTTCAGGAACAAAATCTGGGGATCCCATAACGACAGATCACAGGGTGCTTTATATTGAAAAATTTTCAAATAAAAAATAAAGTTAGAGCGGACAATACCTTATTTATGTAGGGAGCTGATCCGTTGCTAGCGCTAACAGCGCTAGCAACGGCCGATATTTAATGTAGCTGACTGTGAATTATCGTTCGCTATATTATATAGCGGATGGCAAAACAGCGCTAGCAATGGATCACGATCCATTTATGTAATAGACAAAAAAAAAAAAAAAAAAATCAACGGATTTATTTAGAATTAAATTTAGCAGACTAAACACAGCTAAGGGAAGATACCAATATTTAGTTTCACATAGTGGCAAGCAGTGTAAAAAGAGGGCAAAATGGTGGGCAAAGAGTGGACAGAGAGGTGCATTTTGGGGGGCACAATTCCCTCCCACGGCTTTTATCTGGCCTCCCTCTCTATATATACCCAACGGAAACCTGTGAATCCCCTCACACCTCTCCCTCCGACGTTCCCGGATTCCCCCGCCTCTCTCCTTTGTCTCTCCGGACTCCTGCTGCTTACAGAGCCGAACCGTTTGGCCCATCGATCTGTTTGTTTGTCGGGGTAATCTTCTGTTGAAAGAGAGAGAGAGATGGCATCGCAGAAGAATGTTGGAATCCTCGCCATGGAAATCTACTTCCCCCCTGCCTGTATGCAACAGGTGAAGCTCACTTTCCCTCCTTTCTTCGGTCCTCTTCTTGAAGATCAGCTGTGTTTTTAAGCCGGTTAATGCTCTGCATAAGCATGCTTTCTGTTTTTGTTGCGAGGGATGGGAAAGTAGTCGAAATCACCTGGAATATGCGCTTTGAATTCGAATTTCATGTTTGGGAACCAATTTTTTATTTTTAAGGAATTTCGGTGTTTTGTTTAAGAAACTTTAAATTGAACGATACTGCATGCTGGGTAGTTTCCTAAATCCTGATCTGCTCCGGTTTTGCTTGGCTGCTTTTTTGATTTATGCTACTTCCTGTTAGTTCCTTTTTTTGAAATCGGTTTCCATTTTTTATGAGATTGAGTTTGTAGTGCTCTTAATGAACTATTTAAGGATTTATAAGCATAATTTCAGGAGCTTAAGATTATTCTCTTTAATGGATTTTATCGTTAGATTTTGGATTGTTTTTTCCCTTTTGCTGTTTATGTGCTTCTATGATCTGACAGAAGTGCTTATGCATCAATCAGATTTTGGATTGTTTTTACCCTTTCGGAAAGTCTTATTTATTGGCTCTATGTTGCGTACCGTAGGCATCTTTGGAGGCTCATGATGGAGTAGGCAAAGGTAAGTACACGATTGGGCTTGGTCAAGATTGCATGGCATATTGTACCGAGGTGGAAGATGTCATCTCGATGAGGTAGCAATTCTAATATCTGATTGTTGCCATGTTCATGACTGTCCGATGTTAGCGAATTTACCAACAGATGTTATCAGCTAACAATATGATGGCCTCAATAGAACATTAGATATTGTTTGGCAATCATAACTAAGGTGCTAAGAGATGTTCAATTGGGGCCGCCCTACCTAGGTCATAAGATCCAGAACACATGACTTCCATGTCACGATAGAGCAACCTTACTGTTGCGCCATGCCTCACCTTCAAGAAATGTTCACTTGGTTGAACAATCTCAGAAGCTATGGGCCCAATGCCTAGGATGGAAAGGCAACTGAGTTTGTTGCGTGCTATGCTATATGTGTGGATGTCCACTTGACTTTTTTCTTGTAATTAAATATGTTGAAAAAGACGCTTTCTCTGTGATAGAGAATCTAGGATCACTTAGCAGTTGGTATGAGTAACACAGTTGACTTTAAGTAGCCCTGGCGTATCTTTTAGCTTTTCTGGTATAAGAAAAAGCCTATAACAAGGAGGAAGCTCTTCTTATCCAGTGATCGAGTTGGAAAATGTATTAATGGCGACTCTTGTTTGTCACATGGGAGCCAAGTTCCTGAACATTGCCAAAAAAACTGCTAGCTTCGATACCCTGAATATATTCAACTGAGTAGAGGAACATATTACCAACTGTTTTACCATCATTCTTCTCCAATTTGAGTCACTAGAAGTATTTAACGTGCATGCCATATTATGTTATCTAGTTTTCCTTACACTTATCTAGTTCCAATGGTAATGGTCTTTCCTTAGAATTTTGAATGCTATTATGTCCCTTGTCCCTTCCCTCCCCTTTGACGTCCAAGCCTGATTATATGGGATTGTAGTCCCGTATGGACTGTGGATACTCTTTTTCATTGACATTTCTTTCTTCAGTTTGACGGCTGTCAGTTCTCTTCTTGAGAAATATGGCATTGACCCAAAACAGATTGGCCGGCTCGAGGTGGGCAGCGAGACTGTAATTGATAAGAGCAAATCTATCAAGACATTCCTGATGCCAATTTTCGAGGTACCGGTGCTTTTCTGTTGGATTTATCACCAGTCTTTTTGTTAATCATGGTATATGTACTCGTGAATTATGACAGATGGCCGCATAGTGCTTTTATCTTTGGGATGTACAAATAGTTTGACTTGGCATATTCTTGCAAAGTATATCTCTAATGGCTACGGTTTCTAAGAGCCAAGCCTCGGGGGCATTTCATGGGATTAGGTTTAGGTTTCAAAGTACTTTTGTTGCATGCTCTCTACATATGTCAAGAAAATTTTGTTTATTCCCCGAGGCATGGCCTGTAGCCTGCTACATATTTTCCTCTATGATTTTTCTTACAATTTTTGCGTGGTTGATTAGTCTGATGGACAACATTTGCTTATTTGCCATGTGAAACAAGCAGGAATGTGGAAATACTGATATTGAAGGCGTCGACTCGACAAATGCTTGCTATGGTGGAACTGCAGCATTGTTCAACTGTGTCAATTGGGTGGAGAGTAGTTCATGGGATGGACGCTATGGACTTGTTGTGTGCACAGACAGTGCGGTATAATCTCTTAGACATTCTACTTTTTGTTGGATTCGTGATTAGTGCATTAAAACCTTTTTTTTGCTGAAATAGTTCCAATCAACTTAGATTAGTAGAAACTACAATAGGAAAAGCTCTTTGCCCTTATTCCAAACAATGTGGTTATTATGTCATGTCAATTGTTTAATTTTGTTGTGGGGATGTCCAAGTCTTTCTCTCACTCTCTATCTCTTTCCGGGTTATAGCAAACAGATCCACTTATTCTTGGCCTATACCCTACATAAATTGGCATTTCCAATTTTGTATTGAAAAGACACTTCAGAGTGGATGCTGCCTGCTATTTTAGTTGGTGAATCCTCTTGGTAGTCATAGTTGAGACTGAGGTTATAGCGGTCTACAATTTGTGTAGTTCTTGAAAAAGTGAAAATAGTTCATATCCTCTACAGTTCTGGATTGATTTTCCTTTCTCTGCATCCATGATTATATCTTCTTAATCACTATCTTACTGAAGACTTCCTTTATTAGGTCTATGCTGAGGGAGCAGCTCGACCCACTGGAGGAGCCGCTGCCATTGCTATGTTAATAGGGCCTGATGCTCCTATTGCATTTGAAAGCAAATTCAGGGCGAGCTATATGTCTCATGTCTATGATTTTTACAAGCCAGATCTTGCAAGTGAATATCCGGTAATCTTCCCTAAATCTTTATGGCCGTTAACTGCACTTAAGCAGTTGAAACATTTCTTCAGTTCTGTTTCTTGTATGCAAAAAATCGCAATAGATTATGTTGCAAAATCAGAAAATTATCCCACCTAGTTATATACTGGCGGTGGTCATATGAGCACTAGAGAAACATGGCACTGGAACACAAAAATAAAGGGAAAACAAAAGGCTCTCGTATACAGGATTCCTCATTTTGCTTTTCTTATGAGTTATGGAAAATTTTAATTTTGTGAAACAAAACATGTTTCATGACAGGGATAGCAAGAGTGGTTTTATGAGCCATACCAAATAGATTTACAAATTGTTTGTAATTGTATAAAAGAAGTATTATATAACTAAATTAAAGTAGCTTGCATGCGTACTAACTAAATTAAAGAAGTATTATATAACTAAATTGTTTGTAATTGTATAAGAGAAGTATTATATAAAAGAAGTATTATATAACTCTGTGCTGGTAACTTGCATGCGTACTGACTGAAGTCGATTTTGTCTTCTTGGAGTCTTAAATACTTTAAAAATTAGAATCTTTGGCTCATCACTGCATGCCTTTCGCAAGTATTGAAACAAAAGATATGTGCCTTTGATTGTCTTTTGAACGTTCTGTGTAATTCTCATCATCTGACAATTATTTTGTGTAGGTCGTTGACGGGAAGCTTTCACAAACTTGTTATTTGATGGCCCTTGATTCCTGCTATAAAATTTTCTGTGAGAAGTAAGCTGCTACTGAAACTAGTTGAAAGAAATTCGTTTTTGCTTTACTTTGGGTTTTGTTGATTTTTTCTATCGTGTCGGTGTCTTAACAAACTCCCGTATAATAGGTACCAGAAGTTGGAGGGCAAACAATTTTCAATGGCCAATGCTGAATATTTTGTGTTTCATTCTCCATATAACAAGGTGACTTTCCTAATGCTGCTATGACCTCTCAATAATATATTTTTATAGCTTCTGAATTGATATAGTAGTCTCTGAAAAAATTAGCTTATATAAACTTCCACGTGAATTTTTGCAGCTTGTCCAGAAGAGCTTTGCTCGGTTGATGTTCGACGACGTCGTGAGGAATGCCAGGTGATTATATCTCCTTCTGCCCCTTTCAAGACATCTGTTGCATTTTTGAGATGTGCATAACCCTGCTTTGCAGTTTTACCCAGTGGCTAATACCAATTAATTCTATTTGCAGCTCTGATGAGGTTGCTAAAGAAAAGCTGGGGCCATATACTAGTTTAAGTAGTGATGAAAGCTACCAAAACCGCGATCTTGAGAAGGTGATTTTTGAGTTCCAATACGATCTTTTGGCATTCAACCATGAAAGGATGCCTTCATCTCCTTTATTCCCCTACATGTTCCTTTTTGTAATCTTAGGATCCGTGTATCTAGAATAGACGAGTTTCTGTTAAAATTTTGATATTCATTATAAAGTTGCTGAGGTTACTCTCTGACGAGCTTATGCATCCACAGGCAGCACAGCAAGTTGCTAAGTCCCTTTACGATGCAAAGGTGCAACCAACGACCTTGATCCCAAAGCAAGTTGGCAACATGTACACTGCATCTCTATACGCCGCATTTGCTTCCCTCATCCACAATAAGCACAGCACACTGGTAAATAGCTGATACTTGCTTATTCTTGTTTTCTTTTCTATCTTCGGATTTGGCTGTTTTCCTTCTGGCTTCTGAAGATTTTTCTTTTCTTTTTGTCACTTTCAGACAGGCAATAGGGTCATAATGTTTTCTTACGGGAGTGGTTCGACAGCCACGATGTTCTCATTCCGTATGCGTGAAGGTCAACATCCCTTCACTCTGTCAAACATTGCAAAAATGATGAATGTTGAAGAGAAGTTGGAGTTGAGGCAAGAGGTATGCTTCATTTTCAGTTTCAATTTACTTCCGGCCATGATAGTTAAAAGTACCTGTATATAGCAACATTCTGCTTTAGCGCTAGTCGAATGATTTCTGATAATTGTGCTTCCATACAGTTCCCTCCGGAGCAATTTATCGAATCATTGAAGCTGATGGAGCACAGGTACGGAGGCAAGGACTACGTTACAAGCAAAGACACCACCCTTCTGGCTCCGGGCACTTACTATCTCACGGAAGTCGACTCCAAGTACCGTCGATTCTATGCTAGGAAGGCTACGGCTTGTGAGAATGGTACAACAGTGGCAAATGGTCACTGATGGTAGACTGGTAGACTTTACAAAGTAATGCCAGAAGTTGGCTCACGTGTGTTTTCTTAAAATGTTGTTGTCCAGCACATAGAAGAATAACGATGCTTCCCATAAGCTTGTCATATAACAGCAAATAGAGTGTCTCGGCAGAAGGTATTGTCAGTTTTATGTTCAATAGAGTTTTCCCATAAGCGAAGGAGGAAGTTGTCATTGTATTGTATTCTGAAATTTTACTGAAAATTCTTTTGGCAAATCAATCAAGTGGTGCCTGAGCCAGATACCGTTATCACCGCTCTAATCTCTTCCGATGAACTTTTGTCTCTGTATCTAAATTTTAGAATCACGGTTATGCATGTGATCATGATAAGTTATTAGCGAATTAACCTAACAATGTAATTATGTTTTAACGTTCTTTCTCACGTGAAAGCTCTTGATTGCACGCATAAGTGCGAATCAAATATGAAAGCGAAAAGAATCAAATCAAGATCTTGCCATACCATCCGGCTCTAGCCAGATGAATTTCAATGGACCAAGAGTGTGGCATGGCGCATGCCCCTTTATATGGATTATATACCAGCAATGAAATAATGTTACAGAGAACCTACCAATACTAGGTAACTGACGAAGATGAAAACCATTCGAGGTAGTGCCTTTTTTTTTTTTTTTTGGTGCAAATAAAGACTGGGCTGTGAGGCTCCAAATCCGGCAGAGGTGTTGCGCCTCGGGGCCTCCAAGACCGCCACATAAATCTTAGCTCCCGATTCCCGCAGCTCTCTGTCTGGGACGAAGTGCACAAGGACTGATGTGGAACACGCGCAGGACGAGAACGTAAGTTTGCCACCAAAAAGTGCGGCAGACAAGATTCGAAGGCAGGTAAAAAATTTGAATTGAGATCATGGGGACCGCTGAACCAACCCTTGTCGGTAAGGCAGTGCCTTTCTGCTTCTGCTTATCAATGGACCACTCGAGCCTAGGTGGTCTCAACTCCTGACCAATGAAGCCTCAGCCCACAGGGTAGGACCAATCTGGTTGAGCCCACCTGTACCACCATTATGGTTCGTATACTCATGAAACAACATTAAAATAAGCGAAAATGGTTACCCCCACACGTCACAGTTACACGTGTCGCCATCCTACTCCCTTACCTTCCGGCAAACAACACCGTTGATCTCTCTCTCTCCTTCCTTCCCCACCATGCTCTCCTTGTGCCATTCACTGACCTTCATTA